>JBBPDB010020474.1:0-12415 GCA_037974465.1 Brachypetersius altus | reverse complement strand
GTACTTGATATGCTCCTTATCGAGAAACGGCCGAGATGCAGGTGTGTGTGGTTACTGGGGTGGAGCCAGTGCAGGAGTTGGAAAGTGTCACTGACAATGACAACTATATGACAACTAAATGACAATTATACATATACATATATATATATACACACACATACACAAAACAAAAAAAGAACATAAAAAATACATATATCATCACTCAACTTGATTGAAGGTTTAACAGTTAACAAAGATGATGAAAAGAGATCTCTGTCAGAACAATAATGAAAAAGATCAGCATCTCTTTCTCATATAGAGAGAGAGAGAGAGAGAGAGAGAGAGAGGAAGATTATCCACAAATAGATGGAGATGAGGGATCAAGAAGACATCATATAGATATCCAAAGTTTAGAGTTCATTTTAGAAATGTGTTGCATTTTACTGTAATCTTTTATGCACAAATTCAATGACTCTTCCATTGCAGCATGCTATTTGGAAGGGTTCCCAGTAGAATGCAGAGATACAAACTGAAGCAGTTGGAGTTATGTTACCAGAAAGAGTTCTTCGAGAGGTGCATAAAAAAAGCACCTTTGATTTCCTAAAGAATAATGTCTGAAAAATGCATGTTTGACTGTGAGAACCTTGTGAAGGTTTAAATAATCTTCGTCTTAGATCTTTTACTTTATGTAGAAGTTCTTTAAACATTCTTTAAAAAGGTTACTCACATGACGTCAACCTTTTTGATACTTTATTATTAAGAGAATAGTAACATAATACTAACCAAACTTCACAATGACAAGCTGTTTACCATGTTGAAAAAATATTGAATGGGTAATAATATTACACAAGCAGTATTGAGGTTCCCAAGGTAAGATAATAATAGTTTGCCTGGAAGTAAGATTTTTTAAGACCAAACTTAAACTTTCTGTCCACAGCCATCATGGATTTACTATAAAAGGAAAAATGCATAAAAGTTCTTGACCTAAAATCTGAAACCTGATATACTGAGAGGGTTCCATAGATGCATTTGGTTTTTATATACTATAAACTCTGCCAGATTTCCAGAAAGCATCCCTAAATTTTAAAAACAGTTTTTGAAAACACTGTTTCACTGCTCAAAGAGGTGCCTACTGCCAAAATTGTGCTTCTAAACCTTTTCAGTAGATAACATGTATGCAGTTTGTACCTTAAATGGGTGTTAAAGCTCAGTGAGCAGGCATAAGAGGAACATTTTGGGGGAAGCTCTTTATTCACTTCAATGAATTTTAGAGTGGTTTTGGTCCAAAAACAAAGGCACATTTGAATCACGTTAACATTCTTTATGGCCCTATTCTCTTGTCATTGGATCCACAGTCCTTTTACAGTTTAAATAAAGGTTTGTCTAAGATAGCATAGAAACGGATGCAATGTTTGAAGTAGAGGAAGCTCAGCACTTGTAAAGAGTAGTAGTATTAATGGTAAAAAAAAAAAAAAAAAAAAAAATAATAATAATAATAATAATAATAATACCTATTATTAACAAAAAATAATCAAACTTCTAATGTGTAAAATACCTATAATAAACTATAATTAAGTTTTAATTTTCTTTTAAACAAGTTTTGCTGTTAGTGCTGTTGCCCCTGGATGGGTTTTCTTCAGAAACTCCGGTTTCCTCCCACAGTCCAAAGACATGTATGTCAAGCAAATTGGAGATGCTAAATAGCCCTTAGCACCTAGGTATGTGTATGTGTGTGTGTGTGTGTGTGTGTGTTTGCCTGCCCTATGATGGACTGGAGACCTGTTCAGGGTGTTTCTGTACTTTTTACCCGGTAACTACTGGGATAGGCTAAAGCGCCTCCCACAACCCTAGTTAAGGATAAGTGGATGAAAAAATAAAAATAAAACTGGAAACCCCAGTACATAATTTTACAAAGAAAACTTTTTAATAAACTCAACTTTTATTAATCCATTTTTATACAGGTGAAGCATTTTGTTTCAGTGTAGTAACAATTGTCCCTCTTGGATAGATTTATCAGATTTATCTGTTAAAATTATTACCAAATTTAATACAAAAATTCCATCTACGAAAATTTAAATATTTCCTACTGTACAACAAATTTGCACATTTGTGACACATTTGATGTTGCATTTGTTACATTTCACCTGGCCATCTATCAACATTATTAGCAAATGGTATTCTTAAACCCCTTCTAAAATGTTCAGTGCATTAGAATATGTACATAACTATTTAAAACTGTTTTTTCTCTCGGGTGCAATAAATAACATATTTCCAAAGATAAGTTATGTAAATATACAGTACTGAAGGTAATTTAATTTTTATGTATAATTTAAGACTGATAATGCCATATAATTTCTGCATCAGTCATTCACATATAAGTAGCAAATATTTAATGGTACCTGTACCAATGTCCTGGACTAAAAAAATCTTTCAAATACCTGTTTACTGAGCAAACACAAGAGACTAATTCCCACAGTGTGTACACACAACATATAAAGAACCAAACATGGGAAAAAGCATTCTCTTGAAAACAGCAAGCTTCCATCTGGTACTGCAAATAATATAATTCTCAGCACTACAAACAAAAAGAGCAGTAAAGTAACTGGCAAGAATCCTCCTCGGATTTAAAGAAAATAAAAATGTCCTCAACAGTTAAGAGTTATTGCATCACCTAGTGGTGGGGATTGAAAAACGATTTCACCTTCTCAACACCCTTCTATACTTTTGATCATTTTTCTACTTTAAATCTTTACCTTCCTAATTACCCTGCAAGCTGATCATATGAATATATTAATGAAAAAAAAGCAGAATAAACCCTGAAAGAACAGAAAACAGTTTAGAGGTGGGGGTCAGTGGGGAGTCAGTGCAGTGGTCAGAGTGGTGAGAAATGTGTTCATGTCTCTGTTAATCCTATGACAGCTACACTTTGAAGTACCGTCAAGTGTATAATAGCTTTTTGAGTGCCATTACATTAATTTACGGTCAGGTTATATGTTTTCAGGTTATAAAAATAGTCTTTGTCTTTGATTTAATAGGGCTTTTAAAATGTGAATTCTGAGGGAGTTCAGAACCCAACATTTTTTTTTTTTACTTTTGCATTTAAAGCCTTAGAATTGGGTTACGCAGATAAACCTTTCCTGTTTTTGCATTTGGGCCAAATATGATCGCGTCTGTTTTTTCCTTGTTCAGCTGGAGGAAATGATGACATGTCCAGTTATCAGTAATCTCAGCACAGTCTGTCAGATTGTAGTCATCAGGGGTACAGGTGATGTAAATCAGCATAGCTGTGAAAAGCATGTAAAGATTAAAGAGAAGTGGTGCAATAATTGAATCTTGTGGGAATCCGCATGTCAGGCAGATTCACTCTGATTTATAGATGCAAAGTAACAAAAAAGCCCCTGTCATCTAGATATGATTTGATAAAACCGTGGACACTTCCAGAAAGAAACAGGCAAACTCCCACACAGAATGGACCTGAGATAGAAGAGTGTGAGGCAACAGCGCTATCCTGCCTGCACTTGTGTAGTATTGCGGTGTTCTGTTCTTGTTCTTTGTCTTATCTTTTAACTTACAGTAACTCAAGCTAATATAATAAAAAATGTGCATTTCAAGGAATCAACCACCTTGTAAAAATCTAAAAACAAAGTAAGAGTCACAATCTACAGCAGCTTATATGCCCATTTTTTTTATTAACTAGTTTTGTCTTTCTCCAGTTAGTTTGCCAGTTTGTAAACATTTTGTACAAATTTGTAATCAAAGTTCAGTAAAAAAAAACAAAAAACTGGTCTCCAGTTGTGAAAAATGATCTTTATCACCATTAGGAGTTTATGAAACAAAGCCTTGCTTCAAAAGTCCACAAATCTGCATTTAAAACTATTTCCAGACTGTCCAAACCAGGGGGGGAACAAGGGAATCTACGTTTTGAGATTAGCATGATCTTCATAAGAAAACTAAGAATAATTCTGATTTGCGTAAAATGAATGAACAAAGTTTGAGATGGTGAAAGATTTAATTTAGCAATTTGCTTCCTCAAAAGCAAAATGTAACTTTTTCTTTTCCTTCTTTAGTCCACCTTGCAATTTAAAATGTACCTTTTGCCTATTTTCCAAGCTTCTATTTATTTTCCACTGCTGCTGATTTACCAAAAAATGTATTTCTAATTAATTTAAGGTTTGTGTAATTTGATATACAGAAATTCTCACATTTTACTCTTCACCCAGGCACAATTTATTTGTTAGGTACTCTGGCAGTGAAACCACGTTAAAAGTGTAGATTAGCAAATCTTTGTTGGTCAATAGGGCACAAGCGCAAACTGCATCATTGAGAAGTAAGCTATTATGTGCAACTTTGGAGGACTGATATTAAGGCATCTAAAGATGGTTCTTTGATTTACTCTTATAAATATAGAGCCTTCGTTATGTCTGGGGGGCCCCCTGGAGGACATTTATTGAGCACATCCTGTCACCGTCTGTTTTGTTGCTTCAAACCTTCAGGAGTCCAGCCTTAAAACTAATTTTCCAACATTTGGAGTGAAGAATAATGACAATATATAATCATTTTAAAGGCTTTATATTTACAATCACAGCAGTTTGCAGATGCTCCTGTCCAGAGTAATGTACAGCCCACAAGAAAAGTTTTAATGTCATATACAGATAACAATGTAGCATCATTACTGTAACAAAATTCTTAGGCTCGTGTTCCCCCAACTTTACATAAATATATAGAAGTATAAAGATAAAATACAAATAAAATAAAATAAAATTTAAAAAGTAAACAGTAAATTAAGAGCTGATTCTACCTCTCCACCCCAGGCCACACACACACACACACACACACACACACACACACACACACACACACACACAGAAGACCGTTTTTAACAAATGTTGTCTAAGTTAAGTTAGTTTATGACATGAACATATTGTGCACAGTGAAGAGGTCTGGTCTTCAGTTTCTGTTTGAAGACAGTGAGGGTCTTAGCAGTTCTGATGTTCAGGAGAAGTTCATTACACCCGTTTTAAATCTGTGAGCACCACAGGAAGCCAGTTATGGGTCTGTAGTTGTGGATTGGTGTGTAAAAATTTTTGTGTATTGAAGACCAGATGCGCTGTTGCATTCTAAACCAGTTGTAGAGGTCGGGTGGTTTTCGGGGGAAGGCCAGCTAGGAGCAAGTTACAGCAGTTTTGAAATGACCACTGAGTGACGCCAATGACGTCAAGAAGGAACAAATTCTCTTGATATTATAAAGAAGGTTCCCATAAATCTGGAAGAGACTGTTAATGTGAAATGAAAACGGGAGTTCTTCATTTAACAGAACACCTACATTTTGATGTAGTGACACCATTTCCAACAGTGAATCATGCTGTGTCATTTTGTGTAATCTTGCTGTCTTTACCATTTTTGTACTATTATAGTATAAGGCCATTAGAATTGTGTGGTGGCTTCACACAATTAGGTACTCTTAATTTCAAGAACAATTGTGAGCATTTGTCATTTCTGAATTCAGAAAATGTGTGCAATTGGAGCCCTGTACAGTGCATTGATTGTCCAGTATGGCTGAATAGCAAACAGCATGTGCCATTATTACCTCCATCCTCCAGGGATCAGTGGTAAAACTGATCAGCATGATGAATGAAAAGAGTCAGAAGAAGTGCTCTGCTATGGGCAAAATTTTGATCAGAAAGTTATGTAGAGGGTGTGGATCCATTTATGATTACGTCAGGTATTGTGTAAAAACAGTAATGTCATCACAAATAACAGCATTAATTAAACGCATGAATGCATGTATCATTATGAAAATAGGATATACTGTGTATCATTATGAAAAGAGCTCATAAAAAGTGAGCCTATTAATCCTTAAAAAATGAGCTTATATATCATTGGGAGAAGAGCCTATATATCATTGGGAGAAGAGCCTATATATCATTGGGAGAGGAGCCTATATATCATTGGGAGAAGAGCCTATATATCATTGGGAGAAGAGCCTATATATCATTGGGAGAAGAACCTATATATCATTGGGAGAAGAACCTATATATCATTGGGAGAAGAACCTATATATCATTGGGAGAAGAGCCTATATATCATTGGGAGAAGAACCTATATATCATTGGGAGAAGAGCCTATATATCATTGGGAGAAGAGCCTATATATCATTGGGAAAAGAGCATTTATATAATTGTAAGCACATATCTATCATTTTGAAAAGAGCCCATATATCATTAGGAATAGAGTCTATATATCAATTTAAGACTCATTATGATATATTATTATAATATTATAAGAGCCAATATATCATTAATAAAAAGCCAATATACCATTAAGAAAAGAGCATATAGCCTATATCATTAAGAAATGAGCCTATATATCATTACGAACAGAGCCTGTACATCATTATGAGAAGAGCCAAAACATCATGAAGGATATTTCATTATGAAAAGAGCGTATAGAATATAGAAAAGTCTATATAGGGAAAAGCCTCATTACGAAAATGGCCTATATACAGGCATATATTACATATTTTTTTTGTTCTAGTATCTACATGAATTAGAAAACTGCTCCAAGCTAGAGGTCAAAAACCCCATGCTGACGCAAAAAATTTCCACGAGATTTTAACAAAATAGCGCATGCGCCACGCAAGGTGCGTAGCTCGGATTGTGTTTTTACGCATGTGGCGTAACTCGTCCTCCTCATCTCCTCCCTTCATCCAGTCGACTGAGAGACCTCCCTGGGCTGAGCTGAGAAGCTGTTGCTGAGGTATCTTGGAATTTATGACCTTTTATCTCTCGTAAGGTGCAGTTAGAAGGAGGCATGCTGGCTTGCGTTCACACTGACTGTTTGTTTTATGCTGGAGGTTGAGTGGTGTGGAGATGCTGGAGCTGGTGTGATGGTGCAGTGCAGAGCTTAGATAGTTCTTCCACGGCCTGCTAGCTTGTAATCCTTGGTGTTTGGTGGTGTGTCAGAGCTGTATGGTCAGGCTTCACTAAGTGATTTGCAGTTTTCAGCCTGTTTTGCATCTAAAAAGACCAAGAGAATTCCATAAAGAGCCCAAAATATTAGTTTTCGGCGACGATTCATCTGCTACTAGGGAAGCTAACATGCTTGTAGGCTAAGGGACTGGATGCATGCTCCAAAGAACATCTAGGACCTTCTGACTGGTGTACACATAAAACCATTTGAAAAAATGGAGAAATTGGATCAATAGAAATAAATAATTAAGACATTAGGTGCATAAAGTAATACCTATATGTCTGATTAAGATCTTTGGGAATGTTGATTGCATCAGCTACTGATTTTCTCGTGATCACATCTGTGCTTTGAACCTGACCAGCAGGTCTGGCATGTCATTTTGGTGCAATATGTGGTTGATGTCTCTGATCTCTTGGAGCATGCTTTTCACCCTGATCTTCCTCCCAGAATAGGTCCACGCGTTCTTTGTCTCTAATTCTTTGTATTGAACGTGTAACCTTGACATTTGAGTCAAGCCCTGAAACACACCCTCACAAATTTTTTAGCCTAACGCTAAACCATTGTTAGATATGGACCAGATCTAGTTAACCATTAATATACTGAAAAGGTCTAATTCCGTAGGTTTTTTTTGGATTTCATGTGTAAAAATTTGTCTCAAAGCATCATAAAAGGGTTGAGAATATACAAAGAGTATGTATAAATGAGGCTGCTGAATTTATCATATTGCTGGGCCAGGTTAAGTGGAGCCACAAGGTCAATGAAGGGCGGTTACACCTAAAGACTAAATCTGAAGTGAATTTTTACACCGAAAGTGGACATGTTACTGAGTATGTGGCTTGTGCTTTTAGTGAAAGATTAGGAAGTATTATAGGCTCTATAGGGGGTCTAGGTTGTCCGCCTGGATCACGTGTGTGACATTGGAGCCTCATGGTTAACTGCAAGTGTTCGTCTTTCCTACCAGTTCAATGGGTTTTCACTCAACCGAGCCCTTTCCTGCCCTGAGTAGTAGTGATTCATCTTTTGCTTCTGGCTGGACGAGCTTTTAAAACCTGTTTGCAGACAAGAACTGATTGCATGGTGTTACATGCTGAGAATGAGGTTCTCTATTGTGTGACAGTGGCTGATGATATTTGGGGTATAAACAGGCGGTTATATGGTGACTTTTACATCAAGATGATGCAGTTTTCCTTCAATACGTTCGTCAGAATGGAACTAGTTCAAATGATACATTTTTAAACGTCCATTCCTCTCATGCACCCCGTGACCATGACCATGTCTTCTTAATCCACTGGTTGTTTTAAGGGCACACATTCCACCATGCTGCTCTGTGAACGTAATGCTGTGTTTTGCAGATAATGGCTGTCCCCCCGACATACACTGACCTGGGAAAGTCCGCCAAGGACGTCTTCACCAAGGGATACGGTAGGAATTGATTTCAGTTCATTTACTTAAGTGGTAGCTGATTTTCTAGAGCATTTGATTTTCAGGCGGAAGCAGATATGGTGTAAAATGCTACAGCTTGCGTTAATAAAAAAAAAACAAAAAAACAACCACCCCATGCACTGTGGGATTTTGCACATCAATTATGTGTGAATGGGACTGTTCATTTATCAGTGTTCCATGTCTCTGCATTTTGATACAGGGTTGGAGTTACAGACTCAGTGGTGCAGATTTTTAGTGGCAGGCTGTTCTTACAAACTGATTTTCATCTTTGATAGAGGAAGGATGTTAAATGTGAAGTCAATAAACTGTTCTTAAATGCGTTTGTTTCTTGTAAAGGAGTACAACTAGAGGATTCCTGCACTTATTAATAACATCCCTATTTTAAGAAGGGTAAGGAACACTTCAGGATTGACTGCAGTTTGGGGTTAGGTGCTTGCAATCTCGCTGCAAAATATTTTAAATGAAAAAAACAGATCCAGGCAATTTTGCGTAATCTGGAAACCGAGACCCCGTTTACACATATCTGGATTGCAACCTGAAACCACATGCGTTTACGCTTGGCAGATAAATGCGTCTGCGGCTAGTCAGGTCGAAATGCAATTACTGTATGGTGAGTAATATGCAAATCAGCTCGTACAAAACAACCAATTGCATGTTTTTTTCTCCTTGATTTTCTGTTTCATTCAAAAGAAAAGCACACTTTGTACAACAGTTAGTTTTACCTTTTATTGGCAGTCTGTTTTCATTGAGAATAATTATCAATGTACTCATTGTCATGAACTATGTCCCTTAAAACACAATGTACTGTAGGGAATGGGAGAAAAACAATGAGGATGTTCTCCTCCTGAAGTGAGATGCATTATTTAGTCTAACTGGCTTATCCAAGGTAGGCTTCTGAATGAATAGTACTGGGTGGGGTTTGGTTGTCGAATGTATTTTGGACAGACGCATGCATTTACATTTGTTAAGTTAGCTCATTTATGTCTCAGGCCACTTTCTATATTAGATTTATATATATGTTTAAATGCGTCTTGGGTTGCACTTACACTTGCATTTTTATGTAACTTGTCTGTGTTCAAATATAATCCTGATACTTGAAGCATGAAGTAAACAGACGTTAACGGGGTCTGAGTCTATGCATGTTTAGTGTGTTGTATAGACTGGTGTGTTTTTGTTAATAGCAGTATGAGGCAACATCATAAGGAAAGAAACCATCCATTGATCACAAGCTGCCATGCTCGGAAATGAAATGAGGGTCACATCTAATGATGATTGAATAGATTTCTGTTCAGTATGCCCACTTAATTTCAGCTTGCTAATTTCTTAGCATGAAGATTGTTATAAACCATGTAATAATAATGTTGCACTTATGTTTTGATCCAGTGCAATTCAAAGTTTACATTTACATTTACATTTATGGCATTTATCAGACGCTTTTATCCAAAGCGACTTCCATTCCCTACCTACAGGGGGCAGTCTCCCTGGAGCAACTTGGGGTTAAGGGTCTTGCTCAGGGATCCAGTGGTGGTGCTCAAGGTAGGATTCGAACCCATGACCTCTTGGTCTGGAGGCAAGTATCCTATCCACTGAGCCACCTCCACCAAGTTGCGGGAACTGTGATTCTGAAGTTGTAACACATAGGACAGCAATATGCAACTATTGCTTCAAACTAATTTATTGCTTTGATCTTATTAAGGCTTTGGTCTTTTCAAGCTGGATGTTAAAACGAAGTCAGAAAATGGACTGGTAAGTGTAAAAAAACACTCAGCTTATGTTATCAGACAAAGAATGTACTGAAAATTTATTTTACGGAATAATAAGATGTACGAAAAGTAGATTATTGTGACATGGTTATCTAGTTCTAAAAGGCCACACTTGTGGACCAAAGGAAGATTAATATTTTAAAGAGCCCTCATCAACACATTATAATGGGCTTTGATGGATCTGAGAACCTGAGAATTTATTGTAATATCTGGAAAATCACTATAGATCTTATGTTAAATCAACTGTAGGACTTTCTAATAGTGACCAGAAGTGCTTTATTAAATAAATTACACACACTTCATTGAAATCTCAGCTGGACAGTGATGACAGAAGCTGATGTGCTACTGAACAACACTGCTGCTACTAGTGAAGGGTCATTATCACTCAGCTAACAAGTCTGAAGTGCTGTCATTAACATAACTGTCACAGAGAGCAGCTCTTAGTGAGACAGAATGATGCAGTGCAAGTCTTTTAGATTTGGTTCACAGAAGAACAAGTTTTATCATTTTAAGTCTGTAAGAATTAGAGGTCATTAAGGTATTTCTGAATTGTTTACGCATGTGGTGCTTTGAACATTTGCTTTTGTCTGACCACAGGAATTCAAAAGCACAGGATCTGCCAACACAGAGACGAGCAAGGTGTCAGGGGCATTGGAGACCAAGTATAAATGGGCTGAACATGGCCTGACCTTCACTGAAAAGTGGAACACTGACAACACCCTGGGCACGGAAATCACCCTGGAGGACCAGGTGAGAGGACCCTTGCCATATCTCCAATAAAAGTAAAGGCTTATGTGGCTAGCAGCAAGCATGATGTAAACTGTTCCTAAATGATCACACATTTGCCTCAAACCAGTTTCAGTTTTTAATGAATCTGAAAAAAACTTTAGTGGTAGCTAGCTTGAAGCCTGGATTTGGTCCATACATGTGTCCAGTTGGGTAAATCCTTCCACAATGCAGGGTTTCAGCAGCTCCTTGATATTGATATTGACCAGAAGTGCTACAATGATATTGCGTTGATGCCTGGCTGCATATCACATTTTTGTCCTCATTTATGCTGTTGCTAGATGGAGGGGTATATATTAATGATAAATGGTTGGAAGAAGAGTTTAGAGCGTGGTTGGTGCCAGCAGGAAATAGGATGTGCTTAAGGTTCCAGTTGGAAGAGGAGAGATGGGAGGGGAAAAAAAGAAAGACAGAACAGATGCGCAAGAGAAAAGGGGCAGAAGATGAGTTTCAGAAGATAAGAAAAGAAGTTCAAGCAGAAGTATATGCAGACATCCTTGTAGACAAAGCTGAAATCTATCTACAGATGGCAGATCTCATCATTTAATACAGCTCAAAGAGAAAAAGATGCAAGGACAAAAGAGGAGTGTTGATGGACCTAGACCAACATATTTTCAGGAGTCTGGGTCTTGTCACCGGACCAAAGTTGTTCAAAACCCACTGATTTTCATTATTTTCCCTACAATGTCATATTCAGTTCTTTCTGCTGATGCTGGCCTGATTCTCAGTATTGTATCAATGCCACATCTAATGACCTTTTTAGTGTTATGTAGTTTGATAGGTTTGTTCTTTTGTTCCCTCTAGCTGGTGAAAGGGTTGAAGCTCACTATTGATTCCTCCTTTTCTCCAAACACAGGGTATGTCTTCCACATTGTGTGTTGAAATTTGTGGTTAGTGTCAGGACCACTCATTTTGGAATTTTGCAAATGTCACCTCAATATTAGCTATTTAAAAAAAACACTTAAATAAATCCAAAGCCCATCTCCATTTCCTGACATTACACACTGTTGGACACTTGGTTTGGCACTAACTGTTGCTTGATTTCTCTACAAAGGAAGAAGAGTGGCAAAATTAAGTCTGGCTACAAGCGGGAGCACATTAACCTCGGCTGCGATGTAGACTATGACATAAATGGAACTGCTGTGCATGGTGCAATCGTGGTGGGCTATGAGGGATGGCTTGCTGGCTACCAGACGACATTTGAGGCTGGAAAGAACAGAGTCACCCAGAGCAACTTCGCTGTAGGATACAAAACTGAGGAATTTCAACTCCACACAAATGTGTAAGTTACCTTTTCCCCCCTAATGGCTCAGTTTTGGGCCATGGAGCCATAAATGGTAGTGATAATTGTTTATCTGGGCAGTGAGCAAAAGTGGAGCTTTTGACTAGGGCTGCACTATATATTGCAAATTTACCGTCATGGCGATATCAACATGCGCAATATCCATATCACATATCCATATCACATATCCATA
>JBBPDB010020463.1:0-12415 GCA_037974465.1 Brachypetersius altus | reverse complement strand
TTTTCATATTTAATATTTAGATTTAAGATCATTTAAGGCAAATCCTCCATGTTGGTGAGGGCATATCACAGCACACAACCCCGCCCCCTGCTTAGCAACAGCCAATTGTAATCACAGGGCATGGCCAATTAGCATATCTTCTAAACTACAGGTCAAAAAGCCCACATTTAGAGTGGCTGTTTGTAAACTTTACCACTCAACGACTTGAGATTTGACTTGGACTTGGTAAAAATGACTTGTGAACATCTCTGCGACGATCGAAAGAAGAGTTCTCAAAAGAAACTGTGAGGTCATGGCTTGGTGATGAGGTCGAGGCTTGGAAGTGGAAAAGGTTGTAATGAACAGCTGCATAGATAAGACAGCCGTGCAGTAGAGTACAGAGTAATAGGACTACCACATAATTCATACACCATAACAATGTAATTCAAAAGATAGATTGCAATGACAGATATCATATGCGGGGTAATACATTATAGCGCTTTACATACAGTTTATGAGTATATACTTCACATATTAAAGAGAAATGGTACAACATATGTGTGTGTAGCTGCAAGAAGGCATAGAAAAACTGTAGTTACTGTAAAGAACACAGTGTGTCTAGTGAGTTAGACACAGACAGGATTTAATCAAATCCTTAAGAGTCGTTAAGAGTCCTGATGGCCAGGAAAGAGTGTGAACTGGGTGAAAAATTATTATAATTATTTGGACACTCGTTTTGGCGTCTACATATATTTTCTACAGTCTAGAAAGATTGGAAACTGTAAGTCTTTTGCAATATTTAAATTCAGTCCCAATACTTTTTACCATATTGTGTATGTATATACAGTCAAGCAGGAATTATTCATAGACCTGGCAAATTTTGACATAGTTACTTTGTTACTTAACCAGCAAGTTTCTTCTTGATTGGAAATGACACAGGCGTCTCCTAGAAGATAATAAGACGATGTACAAGAGGCATCATTGTGGAGAAAACAATATTTCTCAGCTATTATTTATATTTGAACAAAAAGTGGCATGGCCAAAATTACTGATACCTTTTGCAAACTCTCACAGTCTATGGTGAAATACCAGTGGAGACATGCAAAAAGCTCGCCAGCAATTCTAAAGGCTTTTCTATTGATTATTTAGAAGGGTGTGAATAATTTTGTACATGCCATTTTTTGTTCAAATGTAAATAAAAGCTGAAAAGTATTTTTTCTCCACAATGAAGCCTCTTGTATGTCGTCTTATTATCTTCTAGGAGACACCTGTGTCATTTCAAGTCAAGAAGAAACTTGCTGGTTGAATAAAATTAACTAAGTCAAAATTTGCCAGGGCTATGAATAATTCCGGGCTTGACTGTATATGTATGTATATGGCCACTTTATATACACACGCTGGTGGCTTGGCTATATCACGCTCACTTCCTTCAAGACGGGAACACTCTTCATTGTGGGATGAACTACATTTTGCCTAAAAACGAAAGCGTACTTTCATTAGCTTGGTGTAATTAGGAAGAGCGACCCACATTAGCATTTTAATGGTCCCCCTTCATTTCTCAGTGGAAACAAAGAAACCTAGAGTAGCACACCCAACCTAGCTGAGAATCGAAGGTATTTCACAGCCATTTAAAGAAAATGTGTTTTGCCCAGATAATTCAGATCAAGTCTTTAATGATTTACTCTTAACACTTCATCAGCCTCATTTTCCTTTAGGTTCACGGGATTTTCTTTGTCAAAAAGTGGACGTTCTGAATTGAAAAAGGAAAGTTACCCCAGAAAATGCTTTCCACAGCAAAAGTTCCACATGAAAAGGAGAGTTAATGCTATCTAACCTAATATATACGGCTGCAAATGGAGCGGAAAATATGCATTCATGCGGCCGCAGTATGCGCTTATAATGCACCTGAATTGAAAGCATTCCTTGCCAAAACTGCAGATTATCACACAAAGTGCACAGCCCCGCCCACTGGCCACCACGAGTGAACCAAACTTTAGTAAATCGAGTGGAATATGTAATCAACCACATTTGTAATATTTCTATCAAATTTTTGCGCGATCCTCCCATGTTTTGTTTGACGTTCCCTCAAATGCATATATGTAAGAGAGGGAAGCGCATTAAGCTTTTTACATAACAATAATCTATATTTTAAGGCTTGTGCAATAGTTTTGTACATAATTTTAGCATGAGTCCAATTAGCACCAGAAACTAATGCAAAAATGTATATATAAAAAAGATGCACAATGCTGTCTTTATTGTTGGATGTACTGCATACAATAACAATATAAAGATCACTGAAGTAAGCTGGAGGTCGGACTATTGTTTGCTTATCCAAAACGTTATTTTATGCAACAATCATAATAAAAAAATGCTTTCACATTAATTACATTTGCTTTCATATTAATTACATGCGACAATGGAATTGAGGAATTGTGTAATTAACACAAATCAGTAGATGAAATAGCAGAAATAGCCATTGACCTTAATGGCTTAAAAAATCCATTTACTTTACATAGCACTGAACTTTAAAACTTTAAATTTTCAAAAATGACATTCTCAAAAGTATTTCAAGTAATAAGGTATAAATAATTAACTGGTACAGCTTTTTTTGTGTTTCTTGCAAAACTACTCTCTAAAATGCAAAACTACTCTCTAGAGCAATCAATTGCAAGGTTATTTGAAGAGCTAAAAATTGTCCTAAGGGCTCCTCACATGACTGATTTTTGTGTGAAATGTTAAGAAGTGTAAAGAACCTCTTTGAATAGAAAAAAATACAGTTAAAATAATAATTGAAAGACTTTTCCTAGAACTGTATGTCTATGACAAGAACCAGATTATTTGTTTTTTGGTTTCTCTCTGGTAACACAGGTCAACAGATATCAAAATTATCAGAGATAAGTTTATGTGTTATCTGACTAGAAACTGACATATAGTCAAATTAAACAACTGTCTGGTTTGTGCTGAAACCATCAGTTCTGATTGTCTGCTGGTTCACAGTTCCTGCTTAATTAATGTAAGTAAATACAAAATGAATGATTTTGCACTTTTATTTTTTTTTTAGAAAAGTTTGCCCAAAACTTTGTAGGAAACATCTGAGACCAGGCAAACTGCCAGCGTCCTCCCGGCAGCTGGTTTCCCAATTTCTTTTACAATCAAAACACCTATGTTCCTATCTGTAATCAGCCCAGCTCGGCTGAAGAAATTGCATGACCTCTCCGTCTGCTTAATCAAGGCTCACCTCTCATTTTTCCAATTAGATGCAATTGTACGCTTAAGATAGCTCTGTTCCTTGGTGATTAAGGAAGCCTGATTGGGCTAAATTAGGCATGATAACATGTTATGAGAAAATAGAGCTCATGAACTGACCATGCAGTGTGTCAGACGCAACAAGAGCTCTCGGAATATTTGAGTCTTTAATTATCCATAAACAATGCAAATTTATGTTTTGTTTTGCAGATTCTCTCCAAGATAAAGGACCAGGTGTATGTACAATCGCAGACGCCAAGAAAAGATTGGTGTAACAGCAATATGTGCTTATGGTGCACCTAATTTTACATTCGATTTAGAAAGACTTCTGTTTATCTGTGCAGACCCCCCACCCCACTAACTGCACAATCAGGGGGCGCAGGGTTTAAAAAGCACAGTAATTCTCACCCAGCAGGGCGTACAGTACCCTGACCTTTCCGACCGAGAATGAGGGTCGACTTGGAATGGCTGGGACTGCAGAAAGGTTACCAGAGCTAAGCTGGTAATTGCTTCACTGTGTCCTTAAGCACCTTTTGATGTGACCCGACATAATTGGTTATTGAGTGTTTACCTTTCCATATCCCCTTCGAGTGTTAGCGCTGTCTCTGTTTCTCTCCTCAAAGTTCTTCGAGCTGAGTCTGAAGAAGAATAAACCACCCGGAAGTATAAGTGATGCAGGAGCGGCGCCAGAAGTCCATGGTGCTTTTTTCTTAAAGCCTTTTAGGTCACCAGGAACGCTAATGCATTTACAAGCACGCGCTGACAGAAGGAGTAATAACACTTGAAGCCCCAGAGCTACTTGTGTTCTTTTTCAGCCGCAGTGCTCAATGGGCCGTTAGGTAAGAGGGTAAAATAAATGACTAGGGGCTAAAACCGCCTTTGCCCGAGGAGTAGTGGGAGATATAGGCTTTCCTGATGTTTTCATAACCAGTCATTGCAAGATGTCTTTCTTCAAGCATTACCACTATGAAAAAATAAGGCCAGCTTGCCTTCTTCTCATAATTCATTCTGGCGCCTTCTCTATTCCAGGTGAAATGAACACACACGACTGTCCATATAAAGTAAAAGAAAAAGTGAATTATCAGACCAGGACACATTCTTACATTGCTCAGTATTTCAGTTCTGATGCTCACATGTTTTTCTTGGATGCTTTCAGTGGTGGACAGGAGTCAGCATGGGAACTCTGACTGGTCTGCAGACATACAACCCCATATATAACAAGCTGAGAAGTATTATATGTTCTGACACGTTTCTATCATAGCCAGCATTTCAGCAGGTCATGCTGCAGTAGCTCTTCTGAAGGACTGAACCAGACTAACAAGATAATCCATGTTGTTCACGTGCCAGTGGTTATAATTTGGCTGATTGGCATACATGTACATATCCTCAAATTTAAGGTGCCATTTTGCACTAGATCCAGTCCCAAGTTAAAGTCTACCTATGGTTATAGGAAAGAAAACTGCATTCAGTGCTATTACCTCAATGAATAAAACTCTGTTTAAACGATAGCAGATCCTAAACAAAAACATTGGTAACAAAATATGTTTACGGTGGACGGTAGAGACTTTGGAAACAGCATATTCGGCATTAAGAAGTCATCAAAAAAAGAAGCGTTAACATGAGGAAAAAAGAGGAGGGTTCAGGCGTTCGCTACCCGTCCCACCTAATAAGGTAATTGGTCATGTGCGCTACAGCTTAGCCACTGAGAAGCTCGCAGGAAGCTGTTCAGTGCAAAACATCACAAGTTTGCAATGTTTACACCTAATTTTCCGAGAAACTGTAAGCTCACACATCTGCCTGCACGAAATATGCAATGAAATATGCGCTGTAAATGAAGTGAGAATACTAGAAAGGAAATGAGCCACAGAATGTGAAGAGCTACAAGAAACCTCCTACAATCACTTCTTCATCGTCACTGCTTGGTTTCTTATTGCAATTTGTTGAACATTTAAAAAAAGGCCTTTGTGTGGGTTCATTTTAGAAAGAAACAAAACACGCCCCACGGTGGTGCAGCGTTGTTGCTATACACCTCAAGGGTTAGGGGTTGGAATCCAAGTCCTGGTCTTCTAGTGTGTGTGGATTTTGCATGTTCTCCTTGTGGTAGTATGTGCTTCTTCCAGGGTCTCTGGTTTCTCCCACAGTACAAAGTGTTTATACCAGGAGCACTTTTTAGGCACAAAACAGAACAGGCATTCAAAAGAGAGAAAATGGAAAAAACCCACCCTTTCTAATGCTACAAGGATGAGAAGTTGGAATAAGATCATAGGGAAATTAAACATGAGTGCGTGTTGCAGGGGTCCTTTAATTGCCTTTTTTAGGGGCAGCTGGTGGCGTAGTAGTAAGGGAGTTCTCATTCCCATTGGTTTGAATCCCAGGGCTACTAATGCCACCACTGAGGTACCCTTGAGCAAGGGACTGTCCTCACACACTGCTCCCCGAGTGCTGTGTCCCTGGCTGCCCGCTGCTTCACTTGGTGAATGGGTTAAAAGCAGTGCTGTTTACATTGTGTTCTGTTGTGTGTTCATGTACAACAGAATGGTCACTTTTCACTGGTGTCACATGGTGTCATTTCCTATATGACTAAGCAGAAATGCTGTGGTATAAATCCTATAAAACTGATTTCTTTCTCCCAGGCTAATTTCAACACAGATCCCATCATTTTGTTTCCAGTCTGAAAGCTATGAAAAATATGAGCCGTGATTGAGCTGTCAGCTTGAGCTGAAAGTCCACAGTGTGGTGTGCCATTGAAGGAGTCTGTATTAGTTACATCTCCAGACCTAAAGGTCAGGGCTAATGGCTAGCTGTGGTTTCGCTGGCAGGTCAGCACGGTGGAAAGCTCTTAACAAAGTCTGCATCACACACACATGCCTTAATGGACCTGTCAGGCTTCACACTGGGCTGGAGAGCATGGGGAGTTTTTCTAGATGCTGCTGTTAACACAATTAGGAGGCTATAAATTAACCCTTGGAACTGACATAGAAGTGGCTGGAGAGAACACAGATTTACATGCTTAAAATAGCATCCTAGAAAAGCCCATTAATTACAGACCCTTGATCTTAGATAACAGGAATCCCTCAGATAACAAGAAGGTTCTACAGGGGTTCCTTTAGGAAAGGCAAGTTTGTTATTTATAGAACCATGACAACTCCGTAAACTGAATAACCATTTAACGGTTTAATGCGTTTTCTTTATGATGAAGAACTGCTTGTAAATGGTTCTTTGTAACGTAACACAAAAGCTTGTTGCTACTTTGTGGTGCAATTTCATACCAGGTTTAAATCACTATCATTAGGTATTGCTTTGACTGCAATGTTCTTAGGTGCATTTTCTTATCCTATGCAACAGTCTTGTCATGCGCAGTATATGAAGTTTTCAAAGTGGATGCAAAATCCTGTCATTATGTGCCATATCTTGTGTGCAATAATCATTATGTTAATACTATCAATACTATCAATGTCAATATTACTTATATACTATTAATCTCTACCAAGTGCAATACCTGGTAACCACCATTTCTGTAAGTTATTTATCTACAGTATTTATACCCAGCACTTGTGTATAAAGCATTGTGTATTTCATTTTATTTCCACAGATATTTATTGGATTCATGTAGACTTTATATTTTATACTGTAGTAGTCTCTGTGTGTTTTTGGAATTACAGTTTAAGCAATTTCCCCTCAGCATGAATAACATTTTCTGATTCAGATTCTGAATCACAGGTTCCCAAAACTAATCTTGGAGCGCACTGCTCTGCACATTTTAGCGTTTCCCCTGCCTTTGTCTAACCTGATTTAACGAGAGAAAATAATTAACATAATTATAGCTAATTATTAGGCCCTTCCTGGGCTGAAGTGCGCGTATCAGAGCAGGAAAACACTATAATGTGTCGGGGCTCCAAGAACAAAGTTGGGAACGCCCTAAGAAACCCATTTTAAAATTTGATGTGTTTCTATATAGAAACCTTTTTAGTAGTATATATATAACCTTTTTTACTAAATGTCCTTTTGAGACATTTGTATTGATCCGTTCGCCATGAAAGGTTCCCATGTTGTAAAGGGCAGCTGATGATGGCGGGAAAAAAACAAGCAAACCAACAGAAAGAGGATTTAGAGGCTTTTGTAGGCGTAAAATATTCTAGTGAAATACACTATAGCATTCATATAGTGGTTTAAACCTGTTTAACCTCTGGCAGATAGAAAAAAATATGATCAGATTCAATCGTATACCTTCTCAGGCTAATAAGAAACCTGGGCTACAACTATTTTGGAAATAACGGACAGAAAATACATAAAGGGACAGATTCACAAAAACTCCCCATCGCATGCTGGCGTTTACTTACTGCTGAGGTGTTTTTCTACATGTTCTATGTTAAAGCTACTCAAAATGTATATGTTGATGAGTTAACGCATATTATTAACACTTCCTCTTTAGGACATTCGGCACCAATGAAAATTAAAAAAATAAGCAAAAATTTACTTTTTGGTATAAACAACAGCAACATTCAAGTTAAATGATAAACAGTAGTTAAATGACAAGCGGTGTTTGAGAAAAACTACATGATTATAGTTAATCAGGCCTGTATTTCTTATCTACTTGGCTGAACCACATTCACAGCCTCTGTGTTCTGTATTGTTCACTGCAATGTTTTCTATGACGCTGAGTCAAAACAGATCAACAGCCTTTTAAATATAGCAGTTACTCAACAATGTGGGTGTATGTGCACAATTCTTTGATGGTGTTTATGATCAAACATATTTGAAAATACAAAGTGAAAAATAAAATTTACATTAAATTAAGCTAATTAAATACACACTGGCTTCTTGTCTTGAAATGTATCGCTACATTAATTCAGGCAGTATTTTTGTGGTGTGATGTTCCATTATTGATCACACATATACAAAGGAGGTGGAAGCATCACAAATGCGAACAGTTACTCACGTCACAGTCAGCATGTAGGAGTGTTTAGTGAATCTGGCCCATGACTTTAAGCGTCATCACCACACAATGCATGGAAGAATCAAGATCAGCTGTGCTTCATATAAACATTTTCTCCACAGTAACATGCATTATGTTAAAATGTGTGTTTTCCTTTATATTGTTATAATAGCAAGGAGTATTATTACATTATGCTATATAAGACCCTCTGCCTGCTGTCTGCTAGATTTTGGAGTCACTCACTTCTTCACAAACAGTCAAATCCCATAGAAAATGTTGGTGTGCGCACATCCTTATCAATTCAGGTCTATTGGCTTTCTAGGCCTGCTGTTTAACTATAATAGGCATACAGCTTATCACCACTGTCGGAGGAAAACCATGTCCATTTTTATTTATTTGTGCACATTATTTGAACACAGTAGCTGCCCTTTAAATCGCATGGAACGTTCATGACAAATGAAGCATTACAAATGCTCCAAAAGTCCAGTAAAAATACATTCCATTAACTTTCATTTTTGCCCTCACCTACAAAATTGTTATATTGGAGATACTGTTTTGGTGGACAGCAACATAATGTAACAGGAATGGAATTGTTTTTAATTTTATTTGGTGCTGGGTTCGGACTGAAAAAGCATACACATTAAATTGTGGGTTCTGCATTGAACCAATTTATTTATTCGGACCATCATGGACAATGCTGATCACCCACTCTACAATGTCACGGGAGAACTTTTAGCCACAGACTCACCAGCATGAAGCGTTCCACTGAACGGCACAGGAAATCCCCACCACCACCATCAGACTGTCAGGTCTGGGGTCGGTGAGAATTTCAGTGTTTTGTGTTTTAGTTTGCAACTTTTATTATGAAGTGGTGTTGGGTTTTGGTTAATTATCTCCTTTTGGTTTTGTATTAGTTAATCTCTGGCCTGAGTGCCTGTTTTGTTTTGTGTTTTGAAAAAGAAAAGAAAAAATTATTATCTGCCTACAAGCTTGCCCTCATTCGGGAGACAAGGGGAAACGTGAAACAGACTCTACAACTCCTCTCTCTGTCACACATCCACCCATCAGCAGAGGTGGGTAATCCAGGTCCAAAGTGTAAAAGTCCTCCCCAGGATTTTCTTCCATCTGCCATGGTTCTCTAGCCCCTTCAAACCAGCAGTGGCAGGATACAGGTGGTTGCAATAAACTCTTTAGACCTGTATTACCCAACTCTGCCCTTCATATCTCCTTCCTCACAATAATCTGTGCAGTAGCTTGTTGCTTCTTGTTGTATATTTTCTAACTGGGTTTAAAAACTATTATGTAAAAGACTGTGTGCATTATTTTGCTATGATGGGAACAGTCTACCATGTTTTTATTTACGGCATTTATCAGACGCTTTTATCCAAAGTTCCAATCCTTAACTACAGGGTACAGTCTCCCTGGAGCAACTTGGGGTTCAGGGACCCAGTGGTGGTGCTGAAGCTACCACTGAGCTACCTCCACCCTATGTCTCTGTGTGTCTCTTATATGTCTCTGTGTGTCTTTGCAGTCAGTACATACGCAATTTCCTCATGGATCAATCAAGTTTTCTGATTCTGTTTCTAAAACCTATAAGAAGCCAGATGTCCAGTATTTAGCTCTGTTTAAAAGGGTGTCTCTGAATGAAGTAACGCTCTGAATGTACGTATGAATAAAATACATTAAATGCCAACATTTCTGCTCACTCATAGTGTATAAAAGAAACAAAGATTATGTGCATATCTTAATAATCATTTTGAGTGTACTGTGAAGGGGAGGGTTCTCTTAAGACGTTCACTAACGTCGATCATAGAACTACCTGGATTTGTATTATACCCAACAGTCAAAATATCATTTTCAGAGTAAAAAGGTGTGAGATAAGAAACTGAAATTCCCTCACTTCCAGCTTCGAGAATAAGGTGCACAGCTTTCAGACGCAGGGCAATCTGGCGCCTTTCATGTGTTGCGTCTAATAATGTGTTCCCACGGAGGACAAGCACATAAAGCACAGATTTCACAGACTACTGTCCAGAAGGATAAATGCAAGCAGAAAAACATGCAGTAAAGTAAATGGATTCCAGTCTCCAGTCCAGGAGAGGCCACAGATATAAGGAGAACAGGCTGTGTGTGTGTGTGTGTGTGTGTGTTGACAAGGGACAAAAAATACAGAACTTGGGATACATGCCCATTCACATTCATGCTCTTTTCACAACAGTAATAAGCCTTGGTTAAATAAAGTTAAAAGTTTATGAACCTTTGTGTTGTGAATTATACATAGAATATCATGCAGACTTTAAAGGTATCATTTTATGCCAAAGTTTTAATGCCTTGTTGATCCCAAGGATCTCCAAAAGTGCATTTTCAGTACTATTACAAATAAATACTAATATAAAATGTGCCATAACTTTTTCACAGCAGTTGTGTGTTAAACTCAGCAGTTAAACAGTAATAGCGCATTTCAAATGTGCAGATCTGTGTTAATCTGTAAAGAATCTGTACCTATTATTTTCATAAAATGAACAGAAACATGTCATTTGATCTGGAGTGTACAAACAACTGAATATGGTGGGGCAACCTTGGTGATCTGCTTGAGCTGGAGTTCATGAGGATAATCCATATGGACTTCATTATGTTCTTCCAGAGAGGCCAAACTCTAAAATGTTTTAGTATCTTTTTATAGAGAAATCAAACGATTTAGAAGACACTTGGTTAAGATTTACACAAGGCAACTTCATGAAATGTCATCAAACATTTATTTCCGTGTTTTGAATCAAAGGCACTTTTTACTCTGGCGTTTTAGAGATGTTTTCATAAATGCCACCAACATGTTTCATTGATTTTCCAAGTGAAATAAAGTACATGTGCTCTACATAGGACATAGTTAAACACGGCACGTTTCTGCAAACTTTAGCTCCCAATTTATACTTCTATTTGATGTATTAGATGTTAATGGCTTTAGTAATTATTTTTGCAAAATAACATAGTTATAATGTGCACAGATATGAACCCAAATGCAGAAAGTAATGAGTAATTCAGTTCCAAGAGTAAAGTAGCCACAATCCAGACCGCAAAAAAAAAAAAAGTCCAGAAACCAGAAAATCCACACATAGGTACACAAATTAAAAAACCACAGGGCAAAAAAAAAGTCAGAAAAACCACAGACGAGGCCGACAACACCATAAAGCGTGCTAAGTTTTTTTTACACAAGTACACTGCCTGGTACTCAGGTGATCTTGATCTACTCATTATGGGCTTGCAAGTAACTCTGGAGTGGAGATCCAGAGAGGGTTGTCTAGTAGTGCCTGACTTTAACTCCACCTCAGATCCAGGACCAGGCCTAACAATAACACTAAAGTACTTTTTTTTAATTCAGCAAAGATATGCTAATACTGTATCTGAAGTCTCTTTCCAAAATTAAGCCATGGTGCAGAATTACAGTCACTTGATGAGATTTCCAGAGGACGCGCCGTTTCTGTCTCTGTAGCTTTAAATGATAATGAGGAGGAGAGAGGCGGAGCGAGGAGGAGATAGGCAGAGCAAGGAGGAGGATGGGGGAGGGGCCAGCTTGCCATGCGCTAATGTTTACAGTGTATAGCAATGGCTACAGCGGTCACGTACATGGTAAAAGACAGTTGTATTCATCTGCAATGAGATTCGGGACATTTCCTTGATAGTCAAGCAGTTAAATCAGTGCCTATAGCCTCGTTGCTGTAAGACTCCTCAAATTTTACCCATTCTCATCTGATCACACTGGTTTGCAGAGGTGCTCACTCAGTCATTTCAGTGAGGAGAAAGGCAGATATCGCTCGCACTATAACACTAACAGCAGAACGATTGTCCAAATAACAAAGAAGAACAACACTCGAGTTAATTTATGTACTCACAAACCACTCACACATATACCGGATGTTATCTACCTTTACATTTAAGACAGTATCCTGCTTACTGGGCTGTTAGCTGTTAACCACAGAGCCAATGTTACAGCCACATTTTAAAGGTAAAAAGCAAGGTAATCATATACAGCAAAGCAACAAAATTATATAGCGTTAAGTTGACTTACTTGTCCGAGGCTTGTAGCTGAGCCAAGAAGAATTAGAACTGATCCAGACTTAATTTTCAGCCGTTCAGCAAGACCAGCTCTGTATTGTGTTGGCGCATTTCCACAGAAAATAATGTAACGAGCAGCAGAGGAAGGCACCAGACGCTTGGAATCTTGCATTTCTTTTTGTCTTTATTTCTCTCTCAACTCCAGCT
>JBBPDB010020452.1:0-12416 GCA_037974465.1 Brachypetersius altus | reverse complement strand
ATAATACCTTAAACTGCATTTTAAAGTTGTTTTTGATTGTGTCCACATTAAAGGAAATAATTATGCCCTATATTGTCTTTATATAATTGTGTGGAATGTTTTTAATGGGCAAAAATACTTAAAAATTTGTCTCGTCTTTTTTTTTGCTGATCCGAAAACTGATCCGATCCGTGACTTAAAACCATGGTCCGATCCGAACCGTTTTGATTTTTTTGATCCGTTGCACCACTAACATCTGCCATTTTTTGCAGCATGAACTAAATTGCTTTCCATTATCGCCTATTTCAATTGACCAAGCCCATCTCCACTGATTCTTTACCGAATTGCCTATGTCCGACACATCTGTGCCTTCTTTTAACAAAACCAGAGCATAAGGTGGGTAGATGGTGGCCTAGTGGCTAGGATACTTGCCTCTGGACTAAGAAGTCATGGGTTCGAATCCTGTCTTCAGTACACCACCACAGGGTCCCTGAGCAAGACCCTAAGTTGCACCCTGCCCCCTGTAGATAGGGAATGAAAGTCGCTTTGGATAAAAGCGGCTGATAAATGCCTTAAATGTAAATGTAAGCTCTCACAGCACTCGCGACACCGGAGCCACTGTTTAATAAATGAGTTTTGACTCAATATCTATAAGAAATGGGTTTCCTGCACGGTTTTCAGACCTGTTTAGCTACTATTGGCAAATGAGAGACTTCATGACACACCACTGACTTTTAAATACGTTCTATTCCAATCTCCTTTGAAAATGTAAAATATACTACTACTAGCCTAGTATTACGTCGTATTTCTATTATCATCATTACTAGGCCAGGCAACAAGAAGCCTGTGCCACTCGCCCTTTTGCAGATCTCGTCTTCGTTTTGGACATTAAAAGCTGTTGGGACTGATGCAGCACTAAATGCTAGGGAATTCTTTTGTCCTTACTAAGTTTGGCATCTTAAACAAGCTTTGGGAAACTTGTAGCTTGTAGGCTTTTCTATAGACATCAATATTTAAGTGAACTGCCAAAACCATAATCTTTACTTTTATTTTTAAGAAGAACAATTAAATCGTGATTAAACCAACGAAAAAGATAGCCTTGCCAGAACTTTTGTCTGCCAAAAATTGTTTACCCACTGCTTGTTTCTTTCAAAGACTCTCATTTTCAGCCCAGTCCCTGAACCTGACGAGTTTCAGAGGAATGGTTTTTTTTCTTAAGCCACGCCTGTCACAGTAAAACTCCTATTTGTTTCATTTAATCTATTCAATATGCCAAAGATAAAACAGTATTTTTGCATTGACAATGCGATTCAAAGCAAAATATAAAGACTTCTGCAAAGTACTGCTGTGTCAGAAAGCATATAAACAAGTCTATTAGAGATTACAAAAGTGTCACAGTTTACAGTAACTGGTGGAGTCCAAGTTTCCATGACTGGGCAGCTACATGACGTTCGCTCTTCCAGTACGAAAATCAGAAACCAGACGTCTGATCTTACCTACTGCATATAAGGCTACATTACACCACTCCATCCTCCACAGACCCTTTAGGAGTCAGACACTGAGTGTAGAGAGTAGCGAATGTTTACATTCAGTGCCATCAGCTCCTTTCTCACACTAATCTGTCAGGCACACACTAAAACTGTCTTTGAGTGTAGAAGCCCTGACTAACAAGATCCCACCTGACAGACTGAGTATTAAAAAAATTTTGTGTGTTGTTTTGTCATGCTGCTCCATAAGCAGAGCTTTGAATAAAGGAACCAACAGCTTTACACTGTGGTCAGGTGGCTTTCACACACACACCTTTCCTGCAACTGAAATAGGCTGTGAACACACATACATACTCACGCACACACACACAGACACTAAGACACACCCACACTCTTATTCTACAATGTTAGTATGTGAAGTGATATCCACATTCTTTACATATTCATGTATGTATATGTGTGCACAGAGAACAGGCTCCATTTAATTATATTTTATGACAATGTTTACATGTTATATCTCTCAAATCAGATGGCACTCAGTTCCCTCAACTCACATGAACACAAACAGTTCACCCAGACTCAGCCCCAACACAACTACACACCTGCACACCACAGTACAACACACCACACCACATTTACACACACAGGATGAAAACAGGACCCTTCAGAGCAAAAATCTCCCAGCATTGAACTGCACTCCAAATACAACTTCAGTAAAAACACTTGCGGCAAACATAAGAATGTGTGTGTGTGTGTGTGTGTGTTTGTAGCTACTACAGCTTATGCAGTGCTCAATAGAGATCACAGACGCTGACCTAATTATGTCAAAATCAGCCACGCGCACATGCACACACACACACACACATCAGATAACATGACTAATGCCAAGATGAGGTATTATAAAACACACCCATATATTTCAGGAAATAAAACTCTACGCTGTCCAGAATAAACAGAACATTAATTCTGACACCGACAACCATCCGATAACAAACCTGAACTCAATCATTCAGCCACTCCACACACACAGCATATATGTAATAATCTACAATACTAGTAATGTATTTGCATCTCCGTATATGTGAACTTGAACTATATTATGGCAGTAATAATACTTGTAATAATAGTTTTCAATCAAATATTTCAAGGCACAAACCACGAGTGTTTATTTGGTCTTACAGATAAGTAAGCACACCACACACACACATTCCTCCTCCCCTTTATTGCCATATAGGTTTGACACTTACATAATGATATCAACACAATGCACTTATCATCCATCCCCTCTCTCTCTCTGGCGTATGACAGTAATCCTCAGTGTGTGTGTGTGTGTGTGTGTGTGTGTGTGTGTGTGTGTGTGTGTACACGCAGGGTGGGGGATGTTTAGCAAGCCTGTGCTGAATTGAGGCCAGCTCATGCGTAAAGAGTGTTTGAGTTACAGTGGAGGCTGCTGTCATCTCCCTCTTTTTTCCCATCTCCCCGTTCATCCATCCAGCACAAACCTCCTCGTACGCACTTCCTGTATTTCTGTAACACACCTCCACCGTTACTAAGGATATCTCTCCCACACACACATCGGCTAAACTCATAACACAGGAGTGCACATGCCAAGTCATTGCAAACAGTCATTCCACTTATGAAATTATCTGTTGTGTTGCTTGGCAACCACAGCCGACTGTAAAGTGTTCACACTGGTGTATTTTATCATAGTTTTATCCTAATAACCCTCAAAAGGAAACCTCCTTTACTTTCAAAGGTTCTTCACACTCCTCAGTTCTTCTGGGGTGCCATCATTAGTGAGTTCCCCCGTGGTGTCAAAGCCATCTGTGACCAAGAGAGAAAACTGTCCTCGCTCTCTTAGGGGTGGGTAGGGTGGACCTCCCTGTCCCCCATCATCTAGCATGATGCTAGCTTGTACATCAATCAGCTGAAGTACCAGAATGAGCAGTCAGCCTTCTCCTCCCGGTGTGTGATGCAGTCCAATGAAGTTTCGTAAGGACCGAAGGAACTTTATGAGTGTGAGATCCAGGAACTTTGAGTGTGATATCTGATAAACAACTACAGAACATTAAAAAAAACACAGAATATCAAGCCACCAAACATTTCCACTGAGGAGGACGGATAAGAGGCAGGGAAAATAAGTCTCAGAAGAGGATGGGGAGTGTGAAAACGCACACAGGCACACACAAGCAGTGCTACAACCTCTCTGTGAGCTTGTCTGGCAAATCCTGTGCACAATATGTCCCTGAGGCTATTTACCCTACTGTCTCATCATTTACTGCACAGCCTACAACACAATTACATTCACACACGGCATATCAAATAAAAAACACATGATGGAACTGGCACTACTGCAGTGGAAAAACGTTCACAATAAATGTGAGAAATTATAATGGAAATATGTGTTTCCTGACAAACAGTGTTAAAATAATTTCACCACAGATTAATAAGGGGTTTGTTTTTTGCTGCAAGTAACCAACACTAGAGGACTAGTATTGGTTACTGATGTATGTATCTCTCTCTCTCTCACACACACACACACACACACACACACACACACAATATTGAATGATAAATTACATCACAACATGTTTTCCTGAGTCCACTATGGGTTTTTTATAATTCTATGTTGTATGTTTGAGAGAGAAGGTACTGAGAGAGAAAAAACTAACAGGAAGCTGCTAAACAAAGACATCAAAGACGAAAACTGTTCTGTTTCTGAGAATGAATGAATGGAACACACTTTATTTTTACCCAAAATACTTTTCATAAATTTGAGTTCTTTCATAAGTTTTGTGTGGATTGTGAATTGAGTGGAAGTACAAAAATAGTACAAAAAACCTGAAAACTGATATATGTTTATATTATATTTTGTTTAATATGTTGTTTTTATATTTTAATAACATTAGACACTCAACATTCACAAGTAAAGAATCACAAAAAACAAGGCCAATGTTCAAGATCATTATTATATAATGATAAGCCTGCTCATGTCATGCCAATTCAGATAAAGGCTGACCACTAAAGAACCTCCCCCAGTTCTTAAGATAAGAGAGGAAACACCACCAAAACTACACAGACATTCACACAAGGGAAATATCTGCCTGCAGGTTCATTTGTGTGGCGCTAGTTTTGATATTCAAAGTGAAGCTGAGCAAAACCTCATCCATTATGTCTCTGAGGCAGCAAGCTAAGGGCTTATTTTGATTCACACAGAATATGGAATGCTGTCTTTATAAGTCTGTATGAATTCCCAATTAACAAATGAATCATTAGATACATTTGATTATTTGGGCTACATTTTAAATCCCAACTTATGTCATTATTTTTGTTGCAAAACAAAAATCTCAACACAAATGGTCCAAAAAAAATGGACTTATACAGAGAAACTGAGAATTATTTTTAATCTGCTGATACTAGATTTTGTTCTGACAATATTATGACAGAAATTCACACCCTGCAGTCTCAAAAGTGGGATTTCGGGAATGGGAAAGCTGGTCCAAATCTCACAACAGTAGCTACAAAAAGGGCACATCTGTGGGCAGAGGGAGTCAACTGCTGCCATGGAACAAATCATTCAGGAAGATTTGATGAATCTCAGTGGTGTGTTCCTCTGTATCGAGGCTGGAAATCCCACCCTCTTAACCGCATCGTGTCTCACTGTGCTTCCCCGTCTGCCTGCATTAGCTGGAGGGAAGCTCTGTACTGGGACGCGCTAAGCTGCTATTGCGTAACACTTATGCAATACGTGAAATGCTTTGAAACGATGTGTTGCTCTGAATATCCGCTGGAGAAGTGAATCTGCGACAGCCTGGCCCAGGAGAGTTCCTCCAAATAAAAGCCTTAACGCATTACACACTCCCTCAGACAAAAAGATTTCAAGCACCTCAAAGTTTTTACAGTGAATTCCTCCAAGAAAAGGGATCATTTTGATTGCGATGTTTTCGACCAGTCGGTGTTGTTTCGAGAGTATTAGGCCTAATGGAAATGAGCATGGAATTTAACTCGGAGCCTCAAGGGAATTTTTCCAGTTTCTGCATTATTTGTTCTTTTCTAATATGTAAAGCAACCTTGCCAATTTGAAGAAAATATTATATTCTGTTTTTATATAAGACTTATAATGTTATATATAATGACTTATAACTTAATGACTTATAATATAATGTTTTCGCAGAGGTGCACTAGTGACATTCAGTCGGGTTCTGAGAGTTAAGACTGTTCCAAAGAACAACTGCCTTGTCATTATCATGGATGTAGAACTGCTGGTCCTGCAGGAACTTTCATGAGTCTGTGTTGATCCATTTAAACAGAAACAGCTACAGCTATAATAAAATTGACAGCTCATTCACTGCCTGAACAGGCTGGTGGTGCTTTATGATGGAAATGTTTACAGAATGAGTTCTATTTAATGATAACTTGGGTAGTGACAGGAGGCGCTACTGAATTATTTTAGGATCTGCATTTTGTGTTAGTCAAGTTAGTTTAGTTTCAGCCAGCCCAGATTTTTTAACATAGCCTGGAGAACATAACAGTTCTCCAGGCTTCCTAAAGGACTTTCAAAGACTCTCATTTTCAGTCCAGTCCCTGAACCTGAACAGTTTCAGAGACATGTCTTTCTTGATTAAGACCTACATACAAATCATTCAAGCAGAACAAAGCACATCTAACTTAAGGCCTGAACCAGTGAGAAAAAAAAAGTGCAGATGATCAGGCAGTGATCAGTATACTGGTGGTGCTGAATGCTGAGTGGTTAAAGCAACTTATCTTTAGGCACTTTGCAACTTGTCGAATTAAAATATTTGCTGCTATTTCTTTCATTTAATCTACTCAACAGCCCAAAGATTTCAGACATAAAATAGTTTTTTTGCACCAACAAGGTGATTCAAAGAAAGGCATGACTTTTGCAGTACCCTTTAGGAGCATGGTTTGTTTATATCATTACTTGCTATTATTAATAAAAATTGTATAATTATTTGAAAATTTGAATACCAATAGTTTATCATGTCGTATTTTGCTGATTTGTTTCAAGCCCAATGTCCCATAAAAATGGGGGAAACACACTGTAGTGTAATAATCCAAGCTCCAGGGCCTTAAAAAAAAAAAAAAAAAAGAGAGCTATAGTTGCCAGCAGAATGAAGAGTGTGCGTGTGCGTGTGCGTGTGCGTGCTCTACCTCTCACTCCCTGGCTGGAACTCGGACAGCAGGGATGGTCTGCGGCGATGGGGTTGGGCCAGGGCTCCATGGGCCAGGTGGGAAGTGTAGTCCCGCGGGTGGAAGTCTACCATGCCAACATCCTGTTAGACACACAAGACCACACATACACACACACACAAACACACACACTGTAATAGAGGCTTACATTCAGTCACGCTGTGCCAAAGAGCGAGCGCAGCGAGTGCACCTGCTCCAGCGAGGCCCTGCTGGTACTGACATCAGCTAATGTACAGTAGGAGCACAAAACAGGCCTCTTTCTGTATAGTCACCCATCTGTCTGTCCAGCACAGGACACTCTGTGGAACTGGGCAATGAGAGGAAACAGAAAAAAAACCAAAAAAACAAAGCTGCTCATGTCCCAGAGTCAACCTCATGACCAGGCGACTGCTGTGAAACAAAAAGGACAGTGTCTGCCTGCTGCTGAATGGAAAGCTGATGAGCTAGGAATGCTTCCCCTCAAAGAAATAAGACTTACAGTAAAAACACAATAAAACTGCACACGCCTGCAGAACAGGCCTGAGTGTGTCACTGCTCTAAAAGTGGCATTAAATAGTTAGTGTGTAGCATCTTACATCAGAATATTACCCCATTAGACTGTGGCCTTAGCCGACCTCCTGTCTATACAGCTTTATTTACCCGTTTCTCATGGTGACATAATACATGGGTGACCCTGAATTACCTAGGAGTCACAGTGTGAATATACATATATACACACATTACCCTCCCACTTTATACGTGGATCAGCAGTCCCGATTTTAGTCTTGCGCCGATTTTTTTCTGAGAACCAAACTAATCATTTTCCGCGGAAAAGGCAGATATACTCCGTATTTTTTTTTTGCTTTTGTGACATCTGTGCCTCGTCTGCCACGTCCCCTCATGCTCGTGCAGGGTTTATTTTTGGGCGTGGTGGTAAACAACACACTAAGAGGACAAGGAGGCATGGCGGACAAGGCTGGGACATCACAAAAGCAGCTTTTCATGGCAATATATAAATGTTTGCGTATTTTTGCTAAATTACACAAAAAGAAATTTAATTGTTTTGTAACATAAACATGAATGTATTTTCAGCTACGTTTTCATATAAAAATAACTATACATGTTTTGGTACTGTGGAGAGAAACACAAAGAAAGCATGTCTTGGGATGGTGAAATACTGCTGTACTTAGAGGCGGGAAGATTGAAAGTAGCCAATCCGAGAACGCTATTTCTTTTTCCTTGCTGCTGATGGAAATGTATGTAAAGTAAATAAACATACGCTTGGCTACATTTGGACAACAGGAAAAATCTGTTAAAATTAAATTTCAATCTTTTCAACTCAGATTAACAGGATCGTGGCCACAGATCAACATCCTGCCAGGAATCTTTACAGCCATCAGTAATTAGAGCCTCACTGTGACTGCCTGGCTTTCTCTTTGACTGTTGGCTAAGCTGACTAGGTTCTTTTTTTAAACTCATCAAGCGCTTGCTAATTAGCAAATGAATTGAGCCCAACATGTTGAGAGCAAAAAACATTGGAATACAGAATGAAGAGGGTATTTGATTACTACGACTGTCTTGCTTTTACAGCAAGAACATCTAATAATGTCTGTAGGAAAGTTTCAGCCAACCAGGAGTACTGAAGACTGAGAGCAGTTCATTAAATGAGCAGAATCAGGGGCACTGCAGTTTGTTGGATCAATCCAGCTAAATGGCTCTTTACAGGTAAGAGCTTTAAAGTTGATTAGTTAGAATTTTTGTGTGCATACCGTGTGGGTGCGGGTCAGCTGCAGGGGGAGGCTGCTAGGGTTCGGCAGGTGGCGAGTGTCCATAGCCCTGCGGCTCTGAGGCGCCGGCTGCGGGTGAGAGGACATGCTGATTATGCAACTTCCTCTACACACAGGCTGTGGGCAGGGCTGGGGAACACACACTGTTCATACTGGAGTCCAGTCAGTCAGAAACCTGGAGAAAACAGACGAGAAGGAAGATCAGAAGCCAGAATCTGACCTCACAATGATTCAGTTCAGGAAATGAATCATTAGCATTCCATTCAACTCACTTATTCTTTCACTTTCAAAACTACACCAAACACACAAAAAAACATTTACACAGCAGATAGACAGACGGAACAATGGACAGATAATAAATAAATAAACCCCCTAATAAATTTTTTTTTAAAAGATAATAACACATAAGCTCAAGTCGTGTAGCGATGCTTACATTTTCATAGGACACTGAAGGTAAACGACAAAACAGGGTCTTAATAAAAATATCTAGACTAAGATTTCTCATCAGCAAATTTGGAACAAGAACATTTCATGGCATTGCTATTTGAAGGGATTGTATAATGGATGTAATATTTATCAAAAATATCACTAAAAATGAAAGTCAGAGCACTGCAGGAAGTGACCTATCGCCAAGCACTAGTGAAATAGAAATGATCTAAAATTCCATAATCAAGCCAGACAAATCACAAACTCCAGGTCAACGCACGATGACCATTTTTATGCCTCTAGTAAAAATGTTAGATGTTCAGACATGTTAATGGAAGGAGTATATTAAGAGCATCACTGGGACTGACAGCTTCTCTCCTGTTCCCTAAATTCTGCGAGGAGAGGGGGAAAAAAAGAAAATCAGCAAGGACTTTCAGCGCAGAGGACGGAGGAACAGCTGCCGAGACTTCAATCAGTCCAATTAGAGAAAGAGTGAGAGAGTGAGAAAGCGAGAGACAAGAGAGAGCGCGAGAGAGAGAGCGTGGGTGTATTAAACACCTGCTGCTAAGTGGATAGAGGCTGTGCACTCCGTGTGAATGGTTCAGTGTATTCACAAAACACAGACACACACACAGTGTGAGAAGAAAAAATGCCTATTTTTATAGTGTAAAACCTAATTATGCCCCTAAATATACTCCCACAACACTTTAATTTTAAAATCAGTTTAATACATTACCCTTAACGAAAATATAGATAAACCAGTATCCCTACTGTACAGTTTACACTGAAGTCCTTTACCTTTGCATGAGTAGGGTAAATACGGTAATAATTTAATGTATTTTAATTAATAAAATATAGAGTAAAATGTAATCACCAATCATTTTTACAGTTCAATAATTTACTGTTCATCCGCTGGCGAGTTGTACTGTATTAATAATTGGCACTAAAATTCATGAACTATATATTGCCACAAAATAAAATATTGTATCTGCAGTTTCCACGAATTTGCTGTGGCTCTGGTCTTCCTCTGTAGCACAGTAGTAACAATTCCATGTTTAGTTCTGAATTCTGAAAATTCTTTTCTGATTGGCGGCCATGTAGTGCAGCTCATAGCTGAGATACTCCTCAGAACTTCAGCATGATGGTATATGGTTTCCACTTGGGACTGTATGGACGCAGGAGTGAATGTTCATTTTGAAACCTTAATTATACTTATCAGAATTAGAATCAGAAAACTTTATTAATCCCAGAGAAGGCTTAAAGGGCTTTTTAAATCACAGTAATGACATCAATAATATAATATGTAGCAATATATAGTTCAGCCCTTATTTCAATACAGTTATAATTTCTAACAGCTAATTTCCCACTAAGTCCTGGTATTTTATGCTGTATGTATTGCTTATTGGCCTCCATGTTGACTAATAATTTGAACAAAAGTGTATCGTCTGACCCCCTGCCGTGAGGTCATAGATGCCAGCAGACACTCAGTCCTGTACACTGGTATAAATGACTCCCTCAGCAGTGTGTGGTTAAAGTTCATTCTGAAAGCTGCTGATCTCTCTTCCTCTTTCCTCCTCCTGCTCTGCTTTTACTACAGAGAGGGCCATGCCACCGGCCCACTTCCTTCCTGCAGCTCAGACTGATTTACACAGAAAGACATGTGGTTCCTTTCGCTTCACTGTGCCTGCGTGTGTGTGTGTGTGGATTGGGGTGGTGCATAAAAAGGAGACTGTACTGCCGCGTACAGAGTCTGTGAGAAGATTTGAGAACTTGGGCAGAAGACTGGTCTGCATTATGTCCACTAAAATTACTCATGTTTCATCAAAACACCCACAGAAACACTGATCTCGACTGTTATATTTACAGCAGCGTAGCCCCTCCCCCATGTTTAAACAGGCTGAACAGCCCACCCAGTCAAATTTACATCAACCCTGCTTGAACGGGATGTAGCTGTAAGGACACGCAACATTCCAGCTCCGGCAACATTTTTGCGATATACACTCATGTTTTGGCCAGAGCAGGGTGGTTATTTATTTAATGTAAGCAGTTGTAGAGGCAGCAGTGAGTAATGTTTGTTTACTTGAGGTTTGAGCTTTATCTGTTGCGATTAGATAATCCCTCAATTTGATCTATGGATTAAGTAAAGGAAAAAAAAATAAAACGAAAAAACATACAAACATACAAACATACAAACATATATACCTACCTACCTACCTACCTATCTATCTATCTGTCTATCTATCTATCTAGAGAGAGAGAGAGAGAGAGAGACAGAGACAAAATGAGAGAATGAGAGAATTGAATACAGACTGTCTAGTCCAAACTGTTGAGTCTTTTCTGACTGAGGGCAAGCATGAGCAGAAATATTGTTCACACCTAAAAGGAGAAAGATGATGAGATAAGATAGAACTTTATTTATTCCTTTGTGCAAACATATATTTAACATACTGCACAGCTTTAAAAAAACACATGCATGGCAGAGGAGGGCTGGAAAAGGGAAAAATAAAAAGTCTCTGTAAAGGTATGATACCCTATACAGATACAGGTGCACGCACACACACTCACTTGGCTGCGCAAGTTAAGCAGATTTAACACAAAGGCTCAAGCTGCTGTGTGGAAGTGTGTGTGTTCTTAGAACAGGTCGGTTTAGGCCACCCTCCCCACCCTCCTCCCTCCAGAAAAAAAACAAACACTGATCATTTTAGGCTTTATCTCAGTTTTATCATCACAGGCACACCCAGCCACACTAAAATCCCACAACTCCTTCAGAAACAGTCCAACAGATCTTCACCACAATGTGGGCCCACAGATCTGCTCACAAATAAAAACAAAGGTTCTAAATATAAAGTATTAAAAATCGCTGTAGTTCCCACACACACAATATTTGATCCTAAACACACACAAACTGTTCCCCCATAAACAAGAAACACACCTGAACTGCTCCCCCCCTTAACACATAACCTGTGCCATTCCCTTATTTACACACCGTTACTGTTTTAACCTGTTCCCGATGTTTTCATGGCTATATTTTGCACAGTAGTTTAGTACTGAGATTCTCACCTCATAAATCTTTCGCAAGTTTCGAGGGAAGGATCTGAGTTTTTGCACATTTCATGTTCCTGCTACTGAAATACAGTATTTGATTTACAATACTGCATTCACGCACACCATTACTGTACACACACACAAAAGAGATCAAAGCTCTGCATCTTCTCCAGCTCAATTGTCTTTCTTTAGGAGAGGAGGAAGGAAATTGTAGTAGAGAGAAAGAGAAAGTGAGTAAGAAAGAAGAGAGCAAGAAAATCAAGAGAAAGAAAAAGGAGAAAGAAATACTGAGATAGAGAGAAAGAAAGAAAGAGCGAGAGAAAGATGAAGGAAAGAGAAAGAAAGAGGAGAGAGATAGAAGAGAGAGCGTGCAACACAGAGAGAAGTGTGTGAGTGTGGGGTAGTCGAGGGGAGAGAGACAAACATTCCTTTATTCTGGATGTAATGCTTTGGTTACCATGGAAGGAGGGGGAGAGGAAAGAGGGGAAAGAGAGGAAGAGAG
>JBBPDB010020414.1:0-12420 GCA_037974465.1 Brachypetersius altus | reverse complement strand
TGTAACTAATGACTGTAAGACTGTCCCTGTAACTAATGACTGTAAGACTGTCTCTGTAACTAATGACTGTAAGACTGGGTGTTGCCCAAATGCTCCCTTTACCCTCCATGCCATGCAGCACCCGGGCAAACACACCTCACCACACTCTCTGGAAAAGACTTCTAACAGAATGATCTCGGTCAGATTTGTAAAACATTCTTGTCGCAGCACTGATAAAGCCCAAACTCAATAATTGCATCACCGCTAAGCTCACTTTACTAATTATAACATTAACTTTATTAATGCTGCATGATTCTACACTTGATTATAGATGACTGTTTGCTAACTTTTAATGTTGATTAATTTATTAATGCTACGCTTTATTACTGATAACATACTTTATTAATGCCAATTTGTTAACTTTCTTAATGCCACCTTAACTTTATGCCTGATAACTGATTAGTTTATTCAGGCTCATTTGTTTCATATTAATATTAATTTGTTGTCTTTTTTTAATACTATCAGATTAAAATTAAATTAACTTTATTTATGCACTGATAAACTGTTTTAATGCTTACTGATTAACAAACGAGTAAAGGCCACAGCACCTACACTTCAGAGGATTTAGTGAAACTGATTAAATGTATTAATGTTGATTTGTTAACTGAGTATCTGTATTAATACTCACTGATTAACTTCATGAATGCTAAACTGTATTAATGCAAACTGATTAACTGCATTAATGCTTAGAATTAATAAAGTAATTAATACTTAATAAATATTAATACTTATTGATTAAATGTATTAATCTTAACTGATTAGCTGTATTCTAACATACTGAACATATTGGAATGTGTTAATCTTGTTAATCAGATACATTGAAATATCTCATAACTGATACTGTGCCATGATTATCTATCTGAGAAGTATCACACATACTCTCTCTCTCTCTCTCTCTATCAAACACACACACAGACCACAGGCTCTCTCTCCCACCTCTCTCTCTCTCGCTCTTTCTCTCTCTCTCTCCCACCTCTCTCTCTCTCTCTCTCTCTCTCTCTCTCTCTCACACACACACACACACACAGTCCCCATTCTCACTGCGTAAAATCCCCCTCGCTCCCAAGTTTCCCAGCTCTTCTCTTCTCTCAGAAATGAAGAAAAAAAAATCAGAAAAGGCAAAAGCAGGTCATCACCTTCACCTGCATTCTGAAGAAGAGACAAAAGAGGAATAAAAATCAGGGAAAAAACACGAGACCCCCCACAGCTTCGGGGGTCTGGCTACCACCCCAGCCGAGCACTTCAAAAGCAAGTTCCAGAGAAAAAAGGACACACGCTCTCTCTCTCTCTCTCTCTCTCTCTCACACACACACACACACACACACACACACATATCCTTGAGCGTAACCTGTCCGCGAGCACAGAAAAAGGAGGAAAAGGTGGAAAAGCACCCACGCGAAAAAGAAGAACAAGAAAGGGAAAACCGAGGAAGAGAAGAATGGAGAGGAAAAGATGTACTCACCGGGGAAAAGGTATGAGAGAAAAAAGCAGTAAGAGACAGAGGAACAGAGGAACAGAGACACACCGAAGCGCGAGACTGGCAGCGGCGCAGTGATCCGGAGCGGCGCGAGCCTTAAACACAGCCAGGACCAGACCACCAGCACGGGGCAGGGGGGGGGGGCTCCCACAGCAGGGCAGGTGGTTCAGCCCGAGGAGCTCAGAATGAGGACAGAGCAGCGTGTGCATGTACCAGGGGGGCGAACACATATTCACAGTCTTTAGACAGTGCTGAGAGATTTGTGTGTGTGTGTGTGTGTGTGTGTGTGTGTGTGAGAGAGAGAGAGAGAGAGAGAGAGAGAGACAAAGTGTGAAAAATAATGATTATTTTGGCTATTAGAATTTTTACAAGAACCACTTACTTTCTACTTCTACACAATGAGAATCCTTCAACAAATTATAGAAGAACAAATAAACATTTGTCATTTGTACCATTCACTGAAAAAAAATATATATATTCCAACCACACTATTCAGCACCACCAGTATACTGATAACTGCCTGATCACTACTGGCCATGAAGGCTTCAAAAAGGCTTTAGACTTCTTTAGATGTTCTGTTCCATACTTCTGATGTTGGATTTTATGATGTGGATGCAGATAAGGTTTTCTTCTGCTGGCTCTTCCAAGGTCTAGTGGAACGTTGCACCCCCACTCCTGCGTCTGCTAAATCTTCCTGCAGGTTTTTGGAGTCAAATGGGGGTTTTGATTTGTCTTTCTGACCAGCATATGAACAGTTTTTCCCCAGAGTTTTCTTGGTCTTCCAGATCTCATCTTGACCTCCACAGTTCCCTTGAACTGCCATCTTTTAATTGCATTTCTCACAGTGAAAACTGCAAGCTAACAATGCTTTGCTTTTAGTAGCCTTCTCCTGCATTGTGGGCATCAATAACCTTCATTTTCAGTCTTACACAGCTGCTTTAGAGCTGATTTAGGTCTGACACCTTGTAAAAAAGAATCTGAGAGTTTGGAACTGAGAGTTAGGGTAGTCTTTCCATCGCATTTCCATTGCATGTTTTCTTGATGTCTTTATAAGACTATATTTTAATATCTCATTCATAATATCAATATCTCAGGGCACTCAACGGAGCTGCTCATACAGTGAATCGGTGCTGGCACCAGCAACATTAAAGAGCCTGTATCCTACATTTTCCATTCCCCCCCCCCCTCCATTTATATGACATTTGTGTGGGTTTACAGTGAAAATCCATTCCTCCATTACTGTTTATCAACCTTTAACCTTTGTTTTAATTGTCACTGTACCTTTAAAGATTTATATTTGAATGAGCTCTATTCTGATTGGCTGCACTGTCTCATTCAGAACCCAGACTGTTCTTTTTCAGCATAAATAGGTAAAGTTAGATTGCTGACTGTAGGCAGATGCAGGTAATTGTATGAGGTTGCGATCAATCCAAATGAGGTTTTTTCTTGCATGCTCTGGACTGTGAATGGTTTATATGGAAGCTTTAATAAGACTTTGAAGAAAATTCATTTTTTGTAACATTAGTCCTTTAAAATGATTGGTTTTGCGATGAATGTGCACACTTGCAGTTTCCCATATTAATTGCTTTGTTTATTCGGTAATAGGAGCATGCTTTCACTCACGCCAGCCCTCTTTCTCCAGCCCTCTTCGGTGGAGAGAATGAAACAGTGCCAGCCAACACTAGCACTTAGGGCCAGGATTACTGAGATGTTTTTCTCGCGTATTTGTCAGATCTCCAGAGGCTTACACAGCCATTTAGAATTTTTTTTCGTGTTTATGTTTTGACGGCTGCATCTCAGAGCACACTGGCAACAACTGACCCTGGAGTTTCAATTTGTTGTAGGATTTAAATTGAACTGAACACATAAAAATGCCATTGCACTGACATTACAAATAGTTTTAGCTGATGAATAGACACAAAACGATTAAATATACACTGATATCAAATGCAGCGTTGGTCCCACTCATGCCACAAAACCAACTCTGAACAAATCGAAAGGTGGACTCTGCAGGTGTGCTGTGGTATCTGGCACCAACATGCTAGCAGCAGATCCTTTAAGTCTTAAAACTGTGAGGTGGAGCATCCATAGATCAGACCAGTACATCACACATTTACATTTATGGCATTTAGCAGATGCTCTTTTGCAGAGTGACGTACATCAGTGCTCACACATCTGTTCTTCACACATGAAAAGCCAGACTTAAATCAACATCCACTGTTCAACCAAGATATTGCCACACCTTAACAGATCCTGTCGAATTAAAGTCAGAGGTTGAAGCATAGGTAAGGAAAACATGGCGTTAAGAGGGTAAGTGGGTAGTTAAGTGGGTAAACATAGGGAAGTTAGGGAAGTTTACTATGATTATTACTTGCCCATGTTTTCTGCTTCAAACCCATTAATCACAATAACTGACTGTTCACTTGCTAGTGTATCTCCCACCCCTTGACAGATACACTAGCAAGTGAACAGTCAGTTATTGTGATTAATGGTTTTGAAGCAGGAAAAATGAGATAAGATTATTCACTTCACCTTTAAGCGGTTTTAGTTCTGTGGCTGTGGTTTGGTATCATTGGTTTGGTGGTGTGCTGTAACCTTTTAATAAGGCATTATGCTAGATATTTGAAGAGGGCTGTGGGATTTGCTTCACTTTATCTACATTAGTAACAGTAATGGCTCGCTTGACTCATCCCAAAGGTATTGAATGGGGCTAAAGTCAGGGTTCTGTGCAGGTTAGTCAGGATCTTCCGCACAAAACTCATCCAGTTTCTTCATGAAATGTGTGTATGGAGTTTTTTTCTGCTTAAACAACATCGTTTCTATGTCACTGTAAACTAAAACATTAAGATGGGGCCCCAAAACAGCCTGCACCATTATTTCTCCTGTAATAAACTTTGCAACTTTGCACTCTGCACTGGGCAGGTACATTTCTCCACTAAATTTAGATTGGTTCATTAGAATGCCATCAATTAATTGCTACAGAGATCATCCAGCGTGCAGCTGCACTGTGCCGAGAACTACTGCTTGGCTTTGCTAATCTTATGCCCCTTTACTAGCTTTGGAAAGTCTATTTGTGAAGGTTCTGATAAACATTTCTCGTGCTGATGTTTCTTCGAGAGGGAGTTTGGGACCAGTGACAGCTTTTTCTGCTCCTCAGCACTTAATGGTCCCGTATTGTGAGCTTGTGTGTCCTGCTGAGCTCAAGTCAAGTAGGGGTTTATTGTCATTTTAACCATATACACAGTATACAGTGAAATGAAACAACAGAACAAAGAACAAAAACAGAACATCGTAAGACTACACAAGTGCAGGCGGGATAGTACTAAGGTACAAAAACACAAGAGCAACAGTACAATAATTTACTGGACAACACAACAGGCAGTGCAGTCGACAGGAGCATTAACAGTAATAATGTGAATGAATGCAGTATTATGACATACTGTATTCTAGCAGTTGTTAAGTGTGTAAAAAATGCAAAGGAATGCAAAGACTGAGGTTTCACCATTACGTAATTGTGAAAAGGAGCAAGCAGCATTAACAGGATAAAAAAAAAAAGTACAGTTAGGGTTAGATAAATGCAATAAATACAATGTTTCCATTGTGTGTTGGTGTGTGTGTGTGTGTGTGTGTGTGTGTCTGTTTAAAACACAGTTTGTTATTTATTTCTGATATAGGAATCTAATTGTCTGGGAGAATGCATGTGCAAACAGTATGGAGGCCAGTTTAGAGGGCAGCTGTTATTTTATCTACCTCTTGACAAGCCTCTCGAAACAGTTGAAGCACGAGGCTCTCAAAGCTACTTGAGGTTAACCTGGACAGCTCTATCAGGACAAAAATTCTACAGAGGCTGCAGAGGGTTTTTATGCACCTGCTTGCAGAGGGTGCGGTTGAGTACTTTGATCAGGAGGGGTGTCTGACCACATACATTATATAAGTCTATTATATAACATTTAATGAGATTTTAAGCAGAAGGGGTATAGTGAGCGAGGCAGCTTTGCGGGGAACTGTCGTTAAAAGGAAAGGGAAGATGATGTGAGAGGCAAAGAATTGGTGAATGCGTGTGAGAAGGGGAATCCATGCATTAGTAACACACATTAGTGTTCTCGCATCTGTTGCGGTGGAAACCCTGCCAGCTTCGCGGCTTCTCTTCGTCCTTTTGGGAGAGCCCGCCCCCCCCTCGCCGTTCTTAAGATTAGTTGAATCCTGTTAGCCTTAGATAATCTCGCAGAAAGGATCATATTATAGCAAACCAGTGGAGACAAAAGAGTGGTTATGCGTGTGGATTTGCCACAGTGATTTTCTTACTGAGAATTCAGCGTCAGGAAACAGCAAAATGCCACACGATTCCGCAGAGAGAGGAAAGCAGGGAAACGTAACGCCTAGCAAAGGGGAGTAAAAACAGTACTCTTCCATAACAGAAGCAAAAACAACAGTACTGTGAAACGTGTGTGTGTGTACAGTATGTGTGTGTGTGTGTGTGTGTGTGTGTAAGTGTCTGTAGCTGTCCACATATGTTCAATACTTCCATAACACTGTCCAAACAAATACATACAATATACATCCTGCACCACAAAACAGTTCTGGCTGGTACAACAATGGCTCTTTCAGAATCAGAAAAACGTTATTGATTGGGGAGAAAATTGTTTATATTACAACTGCACAGACACATACAGACGAGAGTAATCTAAAACAAAGTTTAAACATAAAGGACTCTGTAAAGTCTGCACTCTACACACAGGATGCTGTGGCCAGTTAGACAGGTGGATGTAAATTATAGAGATTATTGCTGCTGAAGTTTGCTAATTAACTCAAATGCTGCTTTGAAGTTGTGTTCTCTATGTAATCTGTTATTGCATGTAATAGTAAGTGAGATTGCATATGAGATTGTGCATAAAGATATTGCACATAATGATTGTTATTTTGCACACAATAATGACTTACACATTCTTTGATTTGTAACAGTTGCCATAAAGAAACATCTTAATGTTTTTAAAGGGGACATATTATACTTATTTTTAAACAATTTATAACAGGTCTATGCGCTACAAAACATGTTCATGAAGTTTTTTGCACAAAATCACTCTCATATAAAGACTCTCACCAGCTTTATTCTTCACAGTTTCAGGCCCTTTCAAAACGAGCCGTTTAAGGGCTCTGTCACTTTTATGCAAATAAACTGTTGCTGGCCACGCCCCCCATTCCATGCTAATACTGAACATGGGTGGGGACTCGACAAGTGAGGAGTGGTTCTATGCAAATTTCCTCATCCTGATGCCAGGATAAGGGTGCCGTCCAGACGGTTGATAGAAGCACATGATTGCTGACACCAAAATCTTTCAGTTGACTCACAGAAAACGGATGAATGTTTTATTTCATGCTTGGAGTGTTTATAGGAGCAGTAGGGACTCAAATGGAAATACAAAAGGATTAAAATAGATTTGCATAATATGTCCCCTTTAAAGAACCATTTACATCACGTTTTCCTTCTAAAAACATTTCTGCATTCACATGATTCCTTACAGAACCAGTCCATTCACTAAAGAACCTGAAAAGAACCTATTTAATGCAAAAATAATAGCAGTCAGTTGAAAGGATATACAGGGAACCAAAATGCTTTTTCTAAGGCTTTACGCAGAACCCTTTCTGGAGCTCTTACCACAGAAAATCTAATCAACTAATCTAACCTATAGTTTATTTTACAGCAATGTTATTTGTTTTTTCATGTTTTAAAATTCTTTTGAAAAGTTTCAAACCATATCATTGTTAGGGTTGTACCTTTATGAAATGTGCTATAACTAGATATTATTACGATTATAATGATTATAATAGTTATTATTATTATTATTATTATTATTATTATTATTATTATTATTATTATTATTGTTATTGATGATGTTCTTGTTGATAGCAATAACATTAACATCAATAACAATAATGATGATAATAAACATTTTTGGGTCTCACACCTCCATGGTTGGGGTTTAAATCCGGGTCCTGGTCTTTTGTGTGTGTGTGTGTGTGTGAGTGTGAGAGTTTGCAGGTTCTGCTGGTGGTGGCCGTGGGTTTCCTCCAGGGTCTCCGGTTTCTCCCACACTCCAAAGACATGCGCGTCGGGAGAATTGAGGATTCTAAATTGACCGTGGATGTGAGTTTGTGAGTGAATGGTGTGTGAATGATGTGTGTGTGTGTGTGTGTGTGTGTGTGTGTGTGCCCTGCTGTGGGCTGGAGCCCCTCCCAGGATGAGTCCCTGGCCATTTTCTGTGCCTGTAGAACCCGGCATAGATTGTGGGTACCCGCGACCCTACTGTGGATTAAGTGGTCACAGAAAATGAGTAATTAAACATTTTTATTTTTATTATTACTGTTGTTGTTGTTGTTCAGATCTTCCCATCTGTGATTCTGACCTTTCAGTGCTGTAATTCTGCTCTCTCCTCACTTGAGTCTTGTAGCTGTTTATGTTAAGCTAATTCTGATTGTGTTGCTCTGGTTTGGAATGCTATACATCTCCGCTGTCAGAGGAAACACAAGGACTGAGCTAATGATACCGGAGTCATTCTCTTGCCAGCCTTGAAGGCCACAATCATAAATATGCAGTGCGAGAGTGAGAGACAGTTTTGCACCATAATAGATGGCTTTGTGTGGACGTATTAGTCAGCTGTCACTATGGTGAAAATACCCAAAGAGCTCAAGACTTTTCTTTATGAATCTTAACTATGTCTTGTATTAGGAGCCTTTTAAAGAGAAAAAGGACCACAAAATGTAGAAAAGTAATTGCTCAATCAGTCCTCAGTCACATTAAGCTTGGGCCCATTACTTAGTTAGTTATTAATTCATTATTATTCTTAAGATGTATTGTTCAATTAAAATGGAATTCTGAATGGCACTTAAAAATCAGCATAATTAAATGGTGAAGATGTAAACAACGTTACTCTGAGTGGTTTAATGGGGAATGTTCTGTTCTACTGAATCAGAATTGTTCACAGCAGTAATGATGGGAACCTGACGGCTGAAAAGTTTAATGCTTTTTGAAATTCATTTATTTTCCAAGGTGTTTTCCATTAACCAGGGTTAGATGAGCAAATCTGAGCACATACAGTATAGGGGGAAAGGTGGGCCGATGTAAAGACACACAGACAAACACACACACACACACACACACACACACACACACACACACACACACACACACAAATGTCCCTTTAACTAAGGCTGTAAGACTGTAAGTTGCTCTGGATAAGGATAATGTAGATCAGTAATATTGACATAAGTAGTGGTATTTCACTCAGTAAGACTGTTGCACATAATAATATGATATTACACATAATGTTTTAGCACCTGTTGCACATAATGTTAATTAATGTTTTTGTACCCAATAAACCCATTCATGGTGGAAGAGGTGCTTGGATGACCTCTGAGTCTGTTTTTAATTACGCAGAAATGTTGAAAATGTGGTGATATTCTCCTTTAAAGGTCTAAGCCGAAGCACTCATAAGAAATTACACATGACTGGGATTTGTGAAGTTAATTAAATTTCAGCACTAGGCAAAAATTTGTGCCAGAGCCATGCATGTGTCAACATCATGCAAAAAATGGATGAAAGGAAGGTGCTAGAGCAGAGTCATAACACTCATGTACGCACACATACACACACACAAACACGCACACACACACACAGCAGGCATCACCAGGGAGAGTAATCCAGGAAACTGTAAATGCCTCCACATCTGCTGGCTCTCTGATGCTGAATATTCATTTCTTCTTTAGAGCAAACCAGCTCAAATCTCTGCTGGAATTTGTTCTGCCCAACCGTCTCTCTTGTCTGTCCAACAAAGCATAAATAGTAATGTGGAACTGCAGCCAGAAACTAATTAATGGGACCAGTCAGTCACATATTAATGAAGAGGGATTAAGGCCTCACTCTCTTCAGTTGGCCTCTTACTTACAACCTGTCTCAACACAGGGGTGATGGTGGTGGTGGTGGTGGGGGGGGGTCAGGGGGATGTTCTATGTAAGTAAGAACACCATGCAAAGTCATCAGATGGTGCCGAATACTAATAACACCCAGGACTGCAAGCTAACACAGCGGCAAACACACGGCCGCCCGCACCTTTGAGGTAAAAACTATCGACTGCCCGCCAGATGTCTGGCCTGTTTTTATGAGCTCTATTATAGACTGAAAATGTGTTCTGCAGCGGTTAATATTGGTGAGAGAAAATATTAAATAAAAATGTTTTGCAAAAGTGTTTGGCACCGTGGAGTCAAAAATCGGTATTTCATGTCTGGGTATGTCTGGCTATGAAGAAAACGCCCCAGACAGAGAATAGTACACTATGCATACAGTCATGTGCAATTAATTCCACTAATTAAATGTCAGGATTTTCCCAATATGTGAAACTGAACACTAATGTTTTCAGAAAAATGCTATACTGGAGTTTATTACCTGTAGACACGGGCGTGAATCCCAGGGGGGGCAGTGGGGGATGCCCCCCCCCCCCCCATCGGTGGGATGTCCCCCACAAAACATTTATTAAAAAATTGCACTCTCTATTGTGAAAAACATATGTATGTATACCTAAAATAATTGTGTGAGTAGAAAAAAACAACTTAGAAACAGTTGAGTTCCCCCTCCCTTTTCTCACAGTGGTTTGGCCCACTGCCTGCTTCCCCAGTTCATCTCACCTACTCTACATACACACGAGTCTCAGTTAATGTAAGTTAAGTTAATGTAAGTTAATGTCCAGTAAGTAGGGTATTTTATTCACTTTAAATAAAACGATTCTCTTTAATGTAGTTGATGCAGACTCATTCATAAATTAGTTGCGGCAAAAATGCTAGTTACTAATGGAATTTTCCATGAATCTGCTATATTAGCGATTAAAATAGTGCTATGTCCGAACTGACCCCACTATATTTTTTGTATAAACAATTTCTATTCTGTTCTTAAGTGTCTTTATTAATTTAAAATACAATTTTAAACCTTTTTTTCAATTCCTTGTTTTTATTTATATGTACAATTTGACTTTTTATTTGTGTCCCCTTCAAAAATTGCTCATGAGAAATTTTATATTTGTTGCCCCGCCTACTGTTAAATGAAATTCACGCCCATGCCTGCAGACAATCTCGTTTTCTTTTAGAACAAAACAGAATTTGACCAGGGGTGTTAACGTTTTTGAACATGACTAAATAAATAAATAATTAATAAATAAATGAATAGTAAGTGAAATTATGCACGTGAAGCAATAAGGTATTGAATACATTGTAAAACTATATGCCACTTGTGCATGTAGAGAACCTCATTTACTCTTAGAACAATATTTGATCTGAGGCGTTCAAACCTCTGTATATGAATGCATGTATAAATAAATAAATAAATACTATCTAAAATTGTGCTCGTAAAGGAAATAAGAATGAAGTATAAGCCCCTTGTCAAAACCCTTGCAATTCATTCAAAAGGGACTGGGAAGGTTGAACTCTGGGTTAATGAGCTACTCAATAATGTATTGATGTATTACTAAGGTCAGCATTGTACAAGGCCTTCTCTAAATGTCATAAATCAGAGGGGAATAACCTTAAAAAGTTATGCACTGCGTACTCTTTCTCCCTGATGTAGGTCTGCGCCTGTGTCTGCCAGGGCAAATACATCACAGACCAGGGCGAGAGTTTTGACACGGCTCTGAGGTCGCTGAGGTATTGGATGCGGCCGTATTAAACGATCACTGGCTGCTCTTTGTATCGGGCTTGAATTTGGAAAACACAGAAAGTGCACAATACTAAAATGGATCTGACACCTCGGTAGTCACCTCTGATGTATTTCAGCAATTTTATAACCTCTTTTTTTAAATCTAATCAGATTAAAGCAGCTGGCATGGCTGACATTAAAACGTGTTTACAGTTCTGACAGAATCAAGCTGAAGATTACCACAGAAAGGTCGAAAGGTAAACTGGCACTCGACCACGCTATTACTGGCACATTCGGTTTCTGGAGTTCTGACAATTTGTATCACGCATGACTCAACTTACAGAAATAAAATTTTGAATAAGATGCACAGCAGTAGAGAGAACCAGCTTAAAATAATGGGTTTATTTTTCATGAGGCATTCGAATGAAAGGGTTATATGCAGTTCATGACCTCCTGTGTCACTCAGTGACCTCACACCTCATTAGCTAGCACCGATGTGAAGCGTGAACGTGTGTATGCGTGGGTGCTTTTGTGATGACTGTTCTGTCCAGACAATTTAATCAGTTGGTGTTGGAAGAGCCCTGAAACGGAAAGCCAACCGAACATTTCAAAAACATGCGCAAAATCACTGATAATATTTGCCAAAACGTTGTGTTTGTTGTTGTTCTTCTTCTTCTGGTTACTGTGCATGAACATACAGTACTGTGCAAATGTCTTAGCCATCTGAAAAATAACATTTAAAAACAAGGTTTTTGCATTAATATTACAAATTGAAATAAAACAAATAAGAATACAAACAAATAGCTTATAGTGTAAGCAGGGATTTTACATACAGTATATCATTGTGGAAGTCCAGTAGTTTTCATCAGAAACCTGGTTTGACTCAATCAGTCCTTCATTAAATGAGATCAGGAGCTGCTGAAGGAGTTTCAAAAATCCAAACAAGGTGGGACCGAGGAGGAATCTGGAACCACACCTGTGTTCTCCTCACCAGCTCACACAATATCTACTACTTTTACAAACTAAGCATGTTTGTTTGTATTTATTCTAACATTAACTCTGATGGCAGAAAGGCTTCATCACACACTGAGAAAAATGGATTTAAACAATTTGTGGAGGTGCCTAAGACTGCACAGTACTGTATCTCCGAGAGTGCATTTTTCTTGTTTTCTTGTACCACTGAGAGGTGTTTTAGGATCTACTGGAACATAAGGTGCTAAATTTG
>JBBPDB010020376.1:0-12420 GCA_037974465.1 Brachypetersius altus | reverse complement strand
TAGCTTGCGTAGTATAGACCCAGCTCCCAACCCAACTTTGTGAATAGATTAACGGCGATATTTTTTTTATCGCGCGACAAGAGTTTCACATTAACGCAGCACGTTAACACCGATAATGGCCCACCACTAATATAAATATAACACACAAACAGTACAAACACACACACACACACAAACATAGCCACACACACCTGGGATCTTCTTGGCCCAGGTGATCATGTGGACAAGCTCTTTGTCAGCTAGGTTTGTGAGTGACATCATGACTTTAGCCTCAGTGAAGGGCTTCGCCATGTCATTCATCAGATAAATTTCTGGCGGTTCTGCCTCCATGAGCCGGGCTATGAGCTCCTCAGGGCTCAGCGTGGCAGTAAAAGCTTGTTTTATCCTGATGGTTGGAAGTCCCCTCCGTTCTGCTTGTTTCTGGCTGCCTGTTCCAGCCCGGGCAGGGAGCCGCATCCCTCTCCTCTGCTGTGGGCCTCCGCGACTGTAGCTGCCACGGTCTCGACGCATCCCTAGCACACACAAACACACACAACACAATCAATTTAAAGTTGCACAATCAATCTACAAGTGCATAACCCTATCATTGCTAACCCAGTACAAATAGAAAAAAAAACTAATGACCATTCCTTGTGTTTGTGTATCCATCCCCTGCTATGGGCCTCCATGAGTACGTCATTTATCCTGAAATTAAATTAAAAGCTCCAAGTGCTTGTACATACTCAGCACAAACCCAGGCAGTGATGGACGTCAAATCTGTCTCCATGGCAGCAAAGGTTTAATTTAGGTTGGAGCTAATGAATTTTTTTTTGTCATGAGGAAACCATCTAAGACAGTCACCTTTGCCACAATGTTCTGTCCTCACAACTACAAAACAAAGCAAACAAACAGTGGAAAAACATGCAAGTATATGCACAGGTCACAAAATAACCAGCAGATGTGTGATTGTGTGCGAGTGTGTGTGTGTGTATACCCAAAGAATAATCAAATAATCATTATATCACATCACATAAACCAGTGCATTGCTCAAAAGTCAGATGACAAAGCAGACAAAGTCCAGAAGCAGTGTATAAAACAAAGTCCATATTTTCAACTTGGCAAAGTATGGTAGACTATAGTGTAGTACGAGTGAAAGGAGAGAGAATGCACAAATAGAAGAGAAGAAGAGAGGCAAAGAGAGAGAGAGGGAGAGAAACAGAGTTAGAGATAGAGACAGAGACTGATACAGATAGAGAAGGGCAAGAAACACATACCACATTTCATCATTCCCACTTCATAGCACTTGCGAAGTCTACAGGCCTGGCAGCTCTTGCGGCGGTTCTTATCAATGGTGCACTGGTTGGTTGCGGGGCAAATGTAGTCATTATGGCCTGTTTAAGAGACAAGACATGTGTGAAAAAACATGATTATTTAATTTAAACTCCTCAAATCGCCACCAGGGACAATATCTGTAGATGTTAACTGCAAGAAAGCGACATAGTGAACGCATATTTAAACTGAACTGATTGCGGACATAATACACAACTATCTATCTAAGTTTGTGAACACCTGTTCATAAAATAAGTAATATTTGGAAATCAATGCGCTACAGTAACAGCCTCTGCTCTTCTATGAATGCTTTATACTTGATGTTGGAACATTGCTGTGAGGATGCGATTGTATTCAGCTGTTATATTAGCACTGACGTTGAATAATTAGTGGATGAAAAATACTTCTCCAAGGTATAGTTTCAAAGATAATCAATCTCTCCAGAGAATGCAGTTTCACTGCTCTACGGCCCAGCGCTGAGGGGCATTAATTTAGGCTTATGTGTAGACTTTAGGCTTGAGAATTCTAGTCAATTGCTTTTTTATGAAGATGAATTGGTAGAGACGTCTGGGTCCTTCAGGTGTATAGTAGAAAAAGGGACGTGGCACGTGTCTCACTACAAGGCAACTGAGGCCACCCGAGAGAACACGTTTGGAAAAACAAACAAAACCAGAAAATAATGGCATTATACTCTTAAAAGAGAACACTGTTCCCAGACAGGAGCGTCTCATTAGGTTGGCTAAGGTGACAGGGCATGTTAGGACAATGAATCCTTTGCATCTGTTGTGTGTCTGAGTGTGTGTCAAGTCAAGTCAAGTCAAGCAGGTGTTTACTGTTATTTCTACCATCCAAACACAGTACACAGTGAAATGAAACAACATTCATTCAGGACCACGGTTGAGCACAAACATGACAATAGACTACACGAGTGCAGACAGGATGACAGAGATTGCAAAAATAAATTGCAAGACACTAAAACACTAGAGGGACCAATACAGCAGAATAAAACAGGCCAGCATGCCATGCAGACAGAAAGAAGAAACAGCACTAGTGTGAATGAACACTGTTATGACATACTTTACTCCAGCAGCAGAGAAATGAAAGGTGCTCAAATGCAAAGACTCAAATGCAATGGTTTTAGGAAGAACAATAAACTATTGTGCAAAAATAGACATCAATAGCAGCAACAGGATAAAAAATGTATAGTAATAAATAAAAGGTATTTACAGTAAGTATGTTAATGAGGGAGTGGCCATTTGCAACAGTTGGGAGCGTGTGTATGTGTTTATGGGCAACGGCTAACTTCGGTGTGTGTGTGACGTACAGTTTTTGATTCATTCTAATTTTTTATTCTATTTTTATTATTATTCACTTCATCTGCTAGAAGAATACGATGAGTAAAATCCATAAGCTGCCAGGTCACAGTGACAAAGTCAAACACTGCAAACAAACCTATCACAGTTGGAAGGGGGCACTTGGTAAACAAAGCAGAGTGCAATTTTGTTACGAAAATGAACGGGTGGCCTGTACCAAAGGTAAGCACATGTATGTGCAAATACATGTGCATTTGCAGTTTATGAAGTTTTTTCGGGTGATGTTTACCTTGGATACTTCTTTTGAAGAAAGCTTTGCATCCCTCGCAGGACCACACGCCATAGTGGTAGCCAGAGGCGTAGTCGCTGCATACAGCGCAGAAGTGCATGTCTGTTTTACATTCTGCAGAGCTGAAACTCTCCTCATACTCCAGTGACCTTTTCCCAATTGGTTTGCTGCAGCAAGCAGAGAATGCAAATCGTGTCAGAGAATATCAGTCAAGAAACTCAACTAAGACTCATGTAGTGGGTTAAATTTTGCTTGCTTAGTTTTGCTTTGAAGTTACAAAGTCAATGTAGTAAACAATGGAATCTCCCTGATCAGCTCCATGCAGAATAGATATGTTAAAAATATTGCAATACTTTGAGACATTGTAATAAACATCGCATTATTTATTTTTTCTGACATTTGATAAGTCTGACTCACAAGAACCAGTACTGCCACGATGAAAAAAAAAAATCAAATACTCTGAGTACAAACAATTTTTTTAAAAATATACTGCATTACATGAAATTAAACATGAACAGTATGTTCTCTTAATAAAACACATAGCTAAAAGAATACTGTGAAATATTGTGATGTATCTTATCAAAATAAGGACAAATATTTAGTTTAGTATTCTTAAATAAACTTGCTTAGGTGATTTCTGTAAATAATAATGGGGCAGCATTATTGGCACACTTTGTAAAGATGAACAAATAAAGGTTAAAAAAAAAACTTTGTGATCAATCATGCACTGAATGCATAAAAATATGTAGTTTAATTGATGTAAATTTTGTCTAACACAGTTTTCAACCCTAGAAATTCTTATGAGCAATGTAGCTGAAGCATGGTTCCCTGTATATTTTAAATCCAATTGATCGTTCAGGAACTTTGGTCATGATTGACCTCCTATTTAATTGAGGTCTAAACATGAAATGACACTGTGGCCAACTTCCCTTAATCATTTATCAAAATAGACTCTATAAACTGTATGATTAAGAAATGTACTGAAGTCTTCTTGACGCTTAAATGTTTATCTTGTCACACAGGTAGGAATGTAAGCTGGTAAAAACTGCTCTAAAGCTCACAATTAGAGATTTGCAGAAACATTATGATGTGACAAAGTGCCAGCAGTTAGCAAGACGCTCCTGGACATTTGAATGGAGCTGGGTTGTATGGTCAGACACATTGGAAAGAAACACTCAGGGTGGATTTTGCTTAAAAAGAAGGGCGGCTAAAGGAGAGAGCCTATTCTCCGAAGTAGTATAGTGTTTTCCTCCAAAGGCCCTGGTTAGTTAGCTAGTTAGGATGAATGGCATCATGGACTTCATGAAGTTCTAGAAGATTTAAATGAAAATCTGCCTTCCTCCAAAAAGCTAAAACTGGGTATTGGCTGGATTTTCCAGAAGAGGTCCAAAAACATCCAAATCCTCACATCAGTAGTTTACATTTACATGTACAGCATTTACCAGACGTTTTTATCCAAGCGTCTCCCTGGAACTTAGGGTTAAGGGTCTTGCTCAGGGACCCAGTGGTGGTGCTGAAGGTAGGATTCGAACCCATGACCTCTTGGTCAAGGAGGCAAGTATACTACCACTAGGCCACCACCATTATGGTGTTCAAGAGCCCCATAATTAAGATTCTGACATGGCCGTCCAAGTCACTGTTGAAAACCTGCAGGGAGAGCTAAAGAGGAGATATCTAGGACCTTGGGAAAGGTGGAACTGTACCTGTTCTCCTCAGGTGTGTAATCATGGTGCATGGGCTCTTGCCAGGCTCCACTGTTGAGCTGGTTTTGTTGGGCATGTGTCTGTGAGCGGTGCAAGGTCAGCGGGGACACATAGCTACGAGATGGCCAGAAGAGGGTGGGACTGAGAGACTGCCGCACCGAGGAGCAGTCGGAGAGAGGTGTGTTGCTATAGCCCAGAAGAGTGGGGCTGTAGAAAGGTAGGGCGGAGAAGTCATGGCTGAGGTCTTTGTACGGTGAGGGGATGCAGATTGGGTGGCTCTCCATGTTCAGTGTGGGGGAGGAGGCAGAGTTAAAGACAGGGGTGAGCGCTCTGCCCCCTGCCCTGCTGGAGTCCACCTCCTGTGGATGCAGCAGGGAGGCGTCTCTCGGTGGAGAATCGGACATGTTGCGAGATTCAGGTCAGGTGGAGGACTTTCACATCACCAGTGTGGATCAGTGGGACTACTGCATCTTCACTGGTGTGAGCTTAATCTACAGTGCAGGAAAAAGAAGTGCATTAGTTGAAAACAGACATGTTGCCAACAACAATATAAGTGAAGTATTTGCGTACTTCTATGAATGTTCGTAGTAGAACTGGGTCATAGCACTGGGACCATGTAACAGATATAATATAAAGTCCAAAAACAAATTAATGTTTTTTTTCCTTTTGTATATGCAGTATTTGAACATTCTGTACTACTATGAGGTTGTGCATGACTCTAAAAGGGCAAAAAGTCAATGAGTAATCATGACATAAGAAAGCATTAGTGAAACATGTATTAAAATTGCCACCTTTTTCCTATGAGTTTTTTTGTCATCACCTTCTGGTGCAAATGGAAACTGCCTTACATATATTGAATGTTACTGTAAAATACTTGTTATTTTAAATTATAATGGTGTAGCTCTAGTATAGTCTAGTGAAATACATACATAAAGACGTAAAATACATCAAACAAAAGGCAAAAAACTGAACAGCACTGGGTGGATAGGCCAGAGTGTTAATGTTACAGTAGCTGTTGCACACAAGAAAAAACAAGTTCCCGAGTTAATAATTGTTGAAAGTCTGCGACTGTGTGACAAGCTCAGACTGCAAAGAGACACTCCTTCCTATGAAAAAGACCCAAAAATGGTCCAGTGATTGGCAACGAATGGGTCTAACTAATGCACTAGTTAGTTAAATAATTCCATCTAAGTTAAAGAACACATGAAGAACAGTAAGTCAGTTACGCGTGTTGTGAGCAGCAGTGAAAGTAGAGGTGGGCGATAAAGATTAATTATTGTTATTGTGATAAAATTAGGGTTAGGGTTAGGGTTAGGGTTAGGGTTAGGGTTAGGGTTATCCACAATAGCCCAGAAACACAAATTGCATTATGTTGCAATTTGTGTTTCTGGACTATTGTGGATATCATCAGCAAACTGACCAACAGGGTATTTCATTACACAGAAAGCTTCATCTCTCCTTAACAGATAGAAAACAAATGTTCTTAATTAAATTCTAAGTTCTGAACTTCCAAACGCGGTAGTTAATTCAAACAACACGCCAAATGTCCATCTCAAAACCTGTTTTTTGATCTTAGAGAGTGTCTAAAACGGCATAAAACAGCAATATAACCTGCGAGGGAAACCATGGGGTGCTTCAGACAGTGCAAGGGGAGAACAGTCATTTAGTCATTTGAATGAGCGACTGACTAAAACAACGAATACCGATTCACTGCAGACACTACAAATTGTAAATCAGTGGGTCCCAGTCTCATTTGCCAGTGAGATCTTTCAAGTGTTGTACCATCAACCAACATAATGAGTTATTAGTTATTATGTCAAATCCTGAATGAATTCATTGGATTGAATGGTATTTTGAACTCTGGCACTACTGTTTTCTTGTCTGTTTCAACTCATCCTCCTTAACAATATATGGTGATGCATATCATGTGTTCAGCAAAAAATCTCAAATTATGGTAACATTATATGCATATCGCCTACCTGCCCATTAGACAAGCCACTATTTTTGGTAGCCTTTCTAAAAAACACAAATGAAATTTCCTGTCACATCAATAAGAGAAAAGGCTGTTAGATCAGGCAAATCTGGTCCACATCATCACAATAAAATAACACTAAAAACTGACAGAAACTGAACTTTCCACCCACCGCTGGCAGCTGGATCATTAATCTAAGCTGAAGTCTCAAGGGCTTCTTGCATGCTCTTAGGAAAATTTGCTTTCGTGCTTCGCAGAGACACCGCACAGTGTACTCAATTAAAGCAATAATCAAAACTTTCTCAGTCAACACAAGACCAAAGGAGCAGAGCAAACAGAAAATGTATTTCGGCGCACCTCTATAGTTATCCCCTGCTAATAAAACAAATTTTGTGCTGCTCTGGTCGTGATATGCTATTCCACGGATTGGTTTTTAAAGTAACAGAAGTAACCAGAAGTACAACAGTAGTGGAGTTTTTGCAAAGACCAACAAAAAGTGAACTGTTAATAGTCTGCCAAGGACTTTTAAACCCCATAATAAAGTATGATAAAGTGCCTGGCTGAAAGCACTCAAGTATTCATTATAGTTACACAGAGTTTCATGTCCAGTAGAGGGAGGCGGACACTGAAGGCAACATCCTGTCAAAAGTTTTTAAAATACCACTAATCTTGTGAGGTAACTGAGCCTGCACACAGAGCACATATGGAAAAAAGACAAATCTCCACAGAGAGGTTACAGCATAACCTAAAAGGCACATCTAAAGCCACACAATGAGTTGTTTTTTTATTGCTCACTCATTCCCTTTCACTAGTTGCTTATTCTGGCTGTGATTTCCTGTTCGATCATTACTGTCTGATTGATTCATGTAAGTTTGCAGCACATCATGTGAGGTTCACAATTAAATCAGACATGCTACAGACAGAATATTAGATCATTTATGGTTTTCCGTAAATAATATTACATGCTAGCATAACATGGTAATTGTCCCTAAATGATATTACTACAATAACAACAAATACTGTTAGAACATTATAATTATAGCTTTATTTACTTACTATTTTTCATTTTTTTTGTATTAAAGTACTGCTCAAACGAAACATTTTATATGCCAAAATGTATAAAATAAGTAAGTTGCTGTTCAATTAGGTAATTCATATATATATATATATATATACATATTCTAGTACTGAATTGTGTACACACACACATCTTGCATCATCTCCATTGAAAAGCACTGCCAGAACAATAGGATTAAGGTAGTAACCCTTTACGAAAATAAAATGACAGAATTACACAGAATACATATTTGACACTTAAATATCCTTTGATAAAACCTCAATCCCTTTTCTCAGTTTACACTGCTTCCTCAGCTGGGTAATGTCCCCTCTTTAGCTGGTGCTCCCTACTTGATGTTAGTGCTAAAGATTAGCCCCTATTAACAGCATTACCGTAGCAATGGAAAGATACAGTTTCCACATTAGAAATACAGTAACCCTCCAGTTTCACAAAGATCAGGAGTCGCGGATTCAGTCACACACTGATTTTTTTTTGAGAACCGACTGATATTTTTTAAAGCGGAAATCACCACAATAACATGGAAACTGCAAATATCCGCCTTTTTTGTGGCAACAAATATATATTTTCTGGATGTTTTCACATGAGGGCACCCACCTTGCCCCGATGTCTCAATATGTTGTCCTGTGACCCTCAAAGTTGCATATATCGGCAGGGAATGCACGCGCTGTCCCAATACTACTGTCTCGCAAGTTGAATATCTCGCCGGGGAATTTAAATTAAACGGCGAATAAAGGTTCACCTTTACATTTTCTTTAAGGCTAAGGCATTAAACTAAGTTTAAAATGAAATCAAAGTGTTCTGGGAGCATATTTGGAGACATATTTAGGGTTTACATTATAAAAATAGGCATTTTTAGGCATTTTTTAACCAAAACACAACAACACGGTTTTTCATAAACATTTTTCATTTGTAACATAACCCCGTGAAAAGCAGTGGATTACTGTATATAATACAATATCTGCATGCATGTTGAAATAAGTAAAGTAAAAGACAAATTGTGGTGTATTTAATTAATATGGACCTGATGCATATGAAGCTCCCCACACTTTCCTACAATACAAGCACCCACGTCTCACAACCCAGCAGAGGGTCATGCCTGTATGCATAAGTCCCTAAAACTAAATTAGGCGTACCACTGTGTATCCTGTAACTACTATGTATTATTCAGTACTAACATGTGAGTACTGAAAGTCCTTCATAAAGATAAATAAGGCCTATCTGTTTCATTCTCAATTGTATATGGAAATAAAAAGGTTATAAAAGAAGAAAAAGAAAGTTTGTTTCAGATAAAGACAACTCCTGGCTAGTGGTGCATACCACAAACAAAAGCCCAAGGCCACGGTACGATCCCCCACTCTAGTTTCCCTCACTCCCTTCTCTGAGGCGGAAAAAGGATAAGGGAGAGGCGGAGAGGGAAACCATTCCTCTAAGAGGAGGAGTGGGAACCGGGCCTTCAGTGCTTCCAGTCCTGATGAGAAAGGTATGTCACATTCTAAAAAAAGTATTAATCTGAATTTCAATATCCAGAAAACTCATCAAAGCTGTAACAGGGATTATTGGGGATATAAAATGCATCAATGTATCGATCTGAAGGTGATGCATTGTGGCGTATTGGAATCATTTCTAATAATATTCTATAAAGTATGAGTACTTTTGTAGCCTGAAAATATGCTGAATATTTGAATATACACTGATGCAAGCAAAAATAAAAATGCAGAAATACATATTGTGGGTCATTTTGATATTTCATGAAGCACTGAAGAACTGCAACAGTCCAGCACTACTGTGAGGTCAGAGATTTACACCCTTTAACATTAATGATTCATTTTATAGCACTACAGCAAATGCAGGGTGAAATACAGGGAACTCAGTGTCACTCTCACTATCTAATTCCCAGTATTGCAGTTAATGGGAACTGGGGCAACCACTGTTTACGGCACAAGCACGACATTTCAGACATTTGTGCGCATAAATGAGATTTCAGTACAAATCTAGTGCCGAAAGATGCCACCCAAAACCACAGCTAGGTCTCAACTTTGTCATCTTCAACTCTTCACCTTCAGCAGACACTGACAACAAGCACAACTGTGTCTGTGGCCTGTCAGCATCTTGCACAACTAGGACATGACACTGGCAGTGGACAATACAATGAAAAAAAAAAGGCAAATAATTCCATCTAAGTTAAAGAACACATGAAGAACAGTAAAAAAAGATTCAGGGCAACATTTTTATTTGTGTCATTCCTTTCCTTTAAGAATGCCCTAAAGCATCCAAAAGTAAACCAAACCCCCTATAAGCACTAACATAATGTATCTGTCTAATATAAACTGCACAGATTAAAAAAAAGTGAGGAAAATTATAATAAAACAGCTTCTGGTAATTAACACCCATCATACGCACCAAGTAAAAGGCAAAATCAGACTGACCTGAAGCAACTGACCTTCAGGCTATTTTTGTCAGACAGGACACCCCCATGAAACAAGTTACTTGTGTTCCAAAGGGAATTTGTATACTGTCCAAAGAGCAGCAGTAAATCAGGATGTTTCAAGGCAGTTCAAACGTTATCCCTATGGCCTACAGCCTTTCATTTACACCATGACAGTCCCTTTCTGGACAATTCTGGAGGAGGCTGCTTATATAGCACTGTCAGTGCAAGAGCATTTTATAACTTGTAATGTTTGTGTACATGTAGGAAAGAACTGAACTTAGGAAACGACTATGCTGTAATCTGAAGTTGCAACCAATCATTAACAATGACACATCAATTTTAAGGTGTACAGTACTGGGCAAAAGTCTTGAGCTTCCCCTTATTTATATTGTATTTTACTTTAAATCACTCTCTTGGTTCAAAAATACTATTTTGTGCTTGTCAAACTATAGATTAAATAGAAGAACTGAGAAAAGTGTGTATAGATGCAAAGTGTGTATAGATACAGGTGTTAAAAATCACTCAGCATTCAGCATCACTAGCAGAACCTGTTGCTTCACTAGTTCAGACCTTAAGTTAGATGGTTTTGTTTTGTTATATTTAAATGTGGCTTAACGAACAAACAACAGAGACTGGAAGATAACGGTGGGCTACTATGTCCGTTTCTAAGCAGCCAATCAACAGATGCCATCTATGCTCCAACTCGAACACAGACACACAAGCAAAGAGCAGAACAGAGCAGACTCATTCCTCTTACCTAGAGTTCACTGACATAAACACGCGCGGTCTTCTTCACGTGCCTCCCAAACTGATGCTCCCCCAACGCCCCCCGTGTGGCCAGGGGTCTGCACTGAGTGGTCCTGCCCTTCGCCAAACGAAGTGAACGACGCGAGGCAAGACAGTCTGCATTCAGCTCTATCTGTTCTAGCAGTGTGTTTAGTACTACAGCCGCAGGCTACACAGCTCACACTCTGCACGCATTACACTCCTACTTATCCTCCAGCACGGTGCGTCACTGGTGCCGCCCACCACCACGGTTACCCCCGACCTCTCCCACCTTAGCCCCCACGGCTCCAGAAGCAGAGAGGAGCAGAGTGAGGCGTAGCAGACTGGACTATCTGGTTAAACATAGCGTGGGCTTAATAATACTAGAGGCTGATTCACGACAAGTAACATGGATAATGGGCTGATCGCGTCCCAACAGCTCTAAACACTACCATATACCAACCCCAGTTACTAAACTGTAATTCTGACACATGGACAGTCGGAATGCTCTGAATTTTCGTGTTTGAATGTCATTTATTTAATCGTTAATGAAATGAGCACTAAATGCCATGACGTCAGATTTGATGTAGTTGTGGTTGCCATGTCTAGTACTAGAATTCGGGTTCAGTGTTTGGTACATGCATTGATGTTTAGTAGAGGAGAGCGGGGTGAGTTGTGCCAGTTTATACTTAAAGTGACTTTAAAGTGAGGTCAAGACAGTAATGCTTCCAACTAAAATATACATATATTTCAGGATGTGGTGCTTTTAGTACTCGTGGCACAACTTGCCCCCGGTGCGAGGTGAGTTGTGCTGTTGGAGAGATCCGTTGGGGTAAATTGTGCCATCGATTATTGAAGTAAAACAGTATATTTTGATTTCAGAAACTATTATTATATATAAAAGCTAGACAAATCCAATACTAAATTGCTAATTTAAGGTTTTATTTAAAGTTATTTTACAACATCAAAGGGCAATAACTCCCTCACATTGTGCCTAATAAATGCATTAGCTCTACCAACAGAGGTTGCTTCAGGAGTGTGGCATGATAAATGGTGGCGTGCTTTAAAGGCCGCAACCCAATCTCGTCCTAGAAAATATTAAAAGTTTCTTAGCATTATTAGCAATTTTTGCTTCTCTGTGAACTATCTGCATGGTGATGACTGATAATGAGCATTTCCTTGGGAAATAATTATGAATGTTCCCTATTACTTTTTCATAATAAATGCACACTTAACCCAACCTGCTTTTTCCTCTTTGATCTAGCTGGCAGGTCCCATGAAATGCTGTGAACTTAGACTGTGAAACATTGCTGCTAGTGCCTTTATATGTTCTGCCAGCTTTCTCCTGGCCTTGTTTGTTTTGCATCAGTCTTTTTCTTCTCCATTTATCATTTTAATGTCATTCTGCATATTTTCATCTGTTTCGCCACCTGACGATTGAACTTCCCCTTCTCCACTTCTTTCACTGCTCTGTCCATGTCCTCTAGAGCAGTGGTCCCCAACCTTTATTTCGTCACGGACCGGTTTAATATCAGAAACTATTTTCACGGCCCGGCCTTTAAGG
>JBBPDB010020365.1:0-12423 GCA_037974465.1 Brachypetersius altus | reverse complement strand
ATCGGCTTTATGGAGAGCAGTCCTACAAGTTTGAGGAGGTAAATTTGATTTGTTGTTATGTTTTGGTAAAGGCATATCTCTAGCCAGGTCTCCATACAAGGAGTTTTTGCAAAAAAATATTTAGCGCTTCAATTTTTTTACCAATATAGCTGATGGAAATGTTAATTATTGATAAATGTCGACATAATATTTTTCCGTTTAACTTTAGCGCATGAATTCTATATCGATACTTCAGATGTTGCAAAAACTACTTTGGAAACACTTTTTGTCGCAAAAGAGGGCTTTAACACAAATGAATGTGTCACGTGATACAATCCGCTTTTGGGTTGGAACAGGTGGTCGGTGGCAACCTGTGATGGGCGCAACATCAGGACTGATGAATCCACAACATCCCAAACGCCGGCCGTGTCGTTCTAAAATGCTGCAGCCAGACATTTTCTGTGAAGTGTCTCTCCACCACCTCCTCCCAGAAGATCTTATTCGGTGGTCTCTCCCGTACCCGTGGGTTTTGTCGCATGGGGTACTTTCGTCGAGCTCTAGGGCAGTGGCCCCAACCCCCGGGCCTCGGACCGGTACCGGACTGTGGGTCATGTGGTACTGGTCCGCTGTCCTAGAGCTCGACGAAAGTACCGCACGCGACGAAACCCACAGGTACGGGAGAGACGGCCGAACCATATGACCCACGGCCCGGTACAGGTCCACAGGCAGCACAGAAAAAAAAATGTGTATGAATATGCTGTTAATAAAGCTGCGAGTACATATTGAATTTACATTTATTATTATATTTTAAAGATACCCCATTATTATATTTTTAAAATAAAGGTTCTGCTGTCATCTTCGGGTATTTTGTACATTTCTAATTATTTGTGAAACTGAAATAACAGTAAGCTGGCAAATAAAAAAAACTGTGATCTCTCCATCATTTTTTTCTTTGTTTAGTGGAGGGGGTTGTCACGTGGAAACCAAAAGGTAGATAATTTGCGACAAACACTAAAATATGAATGGAAATTTTTTTTTGCGATACACCAAAACTTATGCAACAGTGCGTTTTGGGGAGGGTGACGTCTTCACGCACACCATTTAACGATAAAAAGCCAGTTGGATGTAAACAGGCTGGAGACAGCAAATTTTGCAATTTTTTTAAACGCATATTCTGTTTGTCGATAACAAAACGTCACAAAACACTGGATGGAAACTTGGTTAATGACGCTGATATGACGTGGCAAATGTACTCCTTTGATTTTCTGTAGGATGTGGGGGATGAAACACTACTGATTCTCCTTTTTTGTCTATGTAGGCTGGAGCAGACGATGTGTGCCGCCTGTACAGGTGCATGCTTGAGCTTGACTGTTATAAAAACAAAACTTGGAATAAAAAACTACAGCTTGAAATTGAGAAGCTTGAGCATGAAAAGACGTTATTGCCATACATTCACCAGTCTTTCATCAATATGTGTGTGCATTACAGAAATTTCACTTACCATTTATAGGAATGGGAGCTAATAAACAAAGACATGACCAAGTTTCAGTGTGTTCTTAGTCTGTATCTTTTTTTTTAAAGTGATAAACGGCCATGTGACGGCCTCTCTCACAGCAGCCCTGTGGGGTGGTCGAGGGTCAAAGGGTCAACAATATCGGGGGGCATAGGCATCAGGACTGGGGTCTTATCCCTTCTGATGGTGGTGATGTTGTGTTGAACCACACATGCTGACAGGCCCTCTCTGGTCATCTTGCTATTGAGATAACTCTTTCTTGTCAAGGACTTATTTCTTATTAAAAAAAAATCATTGACTTATGTTGTTCTTCTCTATGGCTTATGTATTGTTGGGTTAGGTGTTGGCTACTTATTATTTGGACAGTTGTTGTATAGATGCTCTGACTGCAGTATCTTGGTTAAATAGTTGACTCGGATTTAAGCTGTTTTTCAGGTAAGAAACAGTCGTTGGATCATTAGTTCTGGATTCCAAACAGAAGTCCAACTCATCCCAAAAATATTGGACCGAACTCAGTCACTCAAGAAAATGCAGCTCTACCAGTTCTTCAACACTGAGGGTCTTTATACTCCTTGACACTGGCTATTGTGACCTTAAGCTATTAATTGAGTGCTCCAGAGAGTCCCATTCTGTTGATCAATGCTCTTCTATGAAGACAATACAAGCTGTGTCTGTATGCAACTGAACACTCTGGTCACCAGTGAGTGCACCTTAAAGAAGTTCAAATCACGGTGTTTGTGTACTTTTGTACACTTTAAAGTTTTCTTTTTTCTTAAAGTGCTACAGATGTTACCGTAATAATAATGTTCCTTATCTTTATAAGTTGTCCATATCATTAAAAATCCTATGTTTTAATAAAACCATTTGATGTAAACACAGTTAAAGGGTTCAGAGGGCTGTTTTTGTGATATCATTCCTGTCAAGTTTATTTATGTAGACCATTATCAGACACAAAGGTCAGTCAGTGTGCTATACAGGAATATATTAAAAACATTAAGCACAAAATGATAGGAAGTAAAAAAATAAAATAAGTGAAACAAAAGAATATGTAGAAATTCAACAAAAGAAGATTAAGAGAGGACTGGAAGCACAAATGTTCAGCAGCCTGCAGGAGTTTAGCTCCACCCATTCACACGGTTTTAAGGGTTTATTACTGCTTTTTAAATGAGGCTAAAACATTCCAGCCAATCACACGAGAGAACATTTACACACAGTACCAAAAACTGTTTGACATTATTTGATAATGAGAGGTTGGAACATTATCATGTGAAAATTATTATGATACAAACAAGTAAACTTCAGTGAAAACAATACAATACAAGACAAATGTAGTATATTGGCCCTTTAAAATGACATCTTTATCTTTTAGTGGAGCAATAATGACTTGCAAGCGAGATTGAATTCCTGAGCGTCCAAAAACAAGTATGGTTGTTAGGACCTGATCAAAGTCCAGATGTATCACATGGCGCACAAGGACAGGCTGTCTTAGGGAGAAGGAAAGCTAGATGTGTGGATACATACTAGATCATGCATGACATACTGGATTAATTCTGGGTTAAACTTTTCAGGTGTTGCAAAACAGCAGGTTGGTTTAATGAGTGTATACAGAAGAAGCAGAGTGAAGTCTACTGAGGCCTGTGAGGTCCTGGAGACTGACCTAAGTGGACTAAATATGCGATACAATGAACAGTGTACAGGTCAATCTCACAGTCAGCTCACATGCATTCATTTTCTATAAACTTAATCCTTACGAGGGTGCCCAAAGCCTATCTATGGGTCTACAAGGGGCGAGGCAGGGACTCACCCTGGGTGGGGAGCCAGCCCATTACAGGTGAACACACACATCATTCACTCACACATTCACAGAAACTCCAGTTTACCTGACTTGCATGTCTTTGGACTGCGGGAGGAACCCAGAGACCCAGAGACCCCCAACCCCGGAGGTGTGAGGCAACTGTATTACACACTGTGCCACAGTGTGGCCTCAGCTAACATTATCAGAATAAAAATGAGAAGACTTTTTGTGATCTCGGAGGAAACTGCTCACGTAATGACTACACAGGCACACAGAGACAAAAACAAAATAAAAAATAATATAAAGTCAATAATGCTCTGGTCAGTAAGAGATGGATATAAATACTGTTGCTAAATGAATACAATTACTGCTGAAACAGTTTACTAGTGAAACATATAGTGGTTTGGAGTTATAACGAGTGCATTACTGCACGTAATAGTGACGTAAATAATGGCATAAGAAGTGACATTAAATGGTCACATAAGTAGAGATATTGCACTTGATAAGATTATTGCACATATGAATAAAATCACAGTTTTTTTGTCATAAATAAGCAACACCGTTTCCATATACTCACTTATTCAGCCACATGAACTTCAATATGAACTCTGTTTTGATTGCCTGTCCTCTGTCTTTCTTCCTTTAAAGGACAACCAATCAGGACAGAAGAATGTTTCAGACTGGACAGCCTGCTTTGCTCCAACAAATAAAAAGAATTTGGAAAATTAGCATGTAAAAATGAATTCTGCATAAGAAATAGATCTAATAAAAAAGTAATTTAGTATAAATAGTAATTTCGATATTTGTAAAACAAATAAATAGACACATAGTTCTAAACGAATTAGTCTAAATATAGACGAGATTTATAGTCCAAAGTGGCAGATAAAGAATAAGGAAGTAAAACAGGTGTGTCCCAATACTTTTGTCCACATAGTGCAGCAGAGTTTGAAGCATTTGAAAGCATGTGTTTTTGTTCCAGAAGATAAAAAGCAGTTGGAAATCTGTCATTTAACAATAATTAATAGATCTTTACAATAAAGAAAAAGCAACAAAAAATAAGTTAATTATTTGTCAAACAAATGAACCGACAATTCATTAATCTAAAAATTGCTGACATCAATAGCCCAAACTGACAGACGAATAAAGAAATACATGTTTCTCCAACTTTAATCTCTGATCTCAGTGAGGAGCCAATAAAGATTCACCAAGCCATCGCGTTCTGCTTGGGGACACGCCCACAATTGTATTAGGCGACGGTGAGGTCTGTGATTGGTCCTCCCGGCTGTCAATCAGGCGCGGCTGGCAGTCCTTTCGGTTCCATAATCCGTGGTTGAGAGACTTTTCTCTCTGGTTTCTCTCACTCTTTTCTCCTCCGTCTGGAGCTTCACACGAGGAGGACCCGCACCGAGGAGCTCCAGAACTTCCAGGAGGACAGGACACTTCCACAGCACGCGAGTTTCTAACCCTTTCAGACCCCAGGTGGAGAGATTACCTCCATTCAGTCTGCTTTTTTAAAATTATTACCCCTATAATAAAAACTCTGTAGAAGGACAGGAGAACCATGCCTGTGGCCACTCTCCTGCCGTTCACAGCCACTCCGAGTCGGAAGTCTGTGAGCCCGACCTCGTTCCGTCTGACGGAGAAATTCTGTCTTCTCCTGGTCTTCAGCGCCTTCATCACGCTCTGCTTCGGGGCGATCTTCTTCCTGCCCGACTCCTCCAAGCTCCTTAGCGGGGTGTTCTTCCGCTCCGCCCCGGCCGAGAGCGACCCTCGCCCGGGCACCGACGGAGACTTGGTCGGGGTCGGAGCTGGAGCTACCGGCAAGGACGAGAAGATCCTGGCCAAGATCAGGAAGGACCACGAGCAGGCGCTTCTGGAGGCCAAGGACAGACTCCAGAAACACCCAGAAGATATCAAGAGGGACATCCAAAGCGAGAAGGAGAAAGTTCCCCGAGACGGCCAGGGCAGAGGCGGGGGCAAGGACGACTCTCTGCCCGAGATCGAGTTCGTGCGTCCGGCTGGAGCAACAGGGCACGAACCTTCCGACCCGGACACCAGGGAAAAGAGAGCCAGGATTAAAGAGGTACAGAGTTCTTCCGTTCTTTCAGCTTTTGAGGACCAAGGTTCTCTGAGTTTTTATGTCTAGTCTAAGAGGTGTGTGTGTGTGTGTGTGTGTGTTGACATTAGTTACCTATTTGGTTACTTAGTCTTATCAGACATTAAGTAACACGCCTGAGAGGAGATGATCGAATATGTCTCCAGGTTCTTCTTGGTGAACTTGCCGACCTGCTGCGCACCTGGTAGAACAGGACTAGCTACTAGCTTTAGCTGCTGAGTGTCTTCGTTTTTTACTAACACCCTTCATGCTTGGGCTTCCAGTCATTAAAACCCAGTTTGACAGCATACAGTGTCTATAAGGGATAGACATTATTCGCCTCATATTAATTGAATGTTCTGTTTTTACTGGGATAAACTTCTTAAATATTAACACGATGATGCGTTTTTAATGTTCTGTACACATGTTGTACAGCAGTGTTCTTGGACCACCAGGCTGTTTCAGCAGTTTCATAAAACATTTAAGACAAACCAACATTTTACAGTGGTTGTTTTGGACTATCTTGAGGGTAATAGGCTCTAATAAGCAATTTTATAATCTTAATAAAAAAACTTCCCTCTGCTTCATTTCCATAACTGAACAGAATCACACCTGTAGGAGTGAGAAAACCACTGATGGATCACATGACACGGGGGAGGGGGGCGTATTTTACGTAAGAACTATTACATGTATGTTTTATTTAAAGTACTATTTAGGTTGTCAGCAAAGAAATATAAAGGATCTGACTCACATACTTGGATAGCAAATCTAATTTTATCGAATTGCTAGACTCAAATTGACCTCAAGCATGGAGGATGTTAGTAAATCTGAACTTAACCTGAGGGATAAATAAAACATACATGTAATAAAGCCTCCACGGATTTGAAATATCAAAGTTCTGCTAGAAAATCTGTTTCCCTCCCCCACCTCATGTGATCTATTGGTGGTTCTCCCGCTCCTACAGGTCTGATTTTGTTTATGGCCCCTAAAGCAGAGGGATGATTCTGACTGCCTGTCACGGTGCCCTCTATCATCCAAAGTTAACCAAACAAATGTGTCTAAATTGTTGGTCTAAATGTCTAAAATGTGCCTAAATTGTTCTTATGTTTTATAAACAGCTGAAACAGTCTGGGGTGGAATTGAACCCTGATGTGTACAGGAACATATCAAACATATCATGTTCGTTTTGTGTTTGCCTGCATTAAATTAGGAAAAGTAATGAAGTATAGAGTCAAAACATTATATCGTTTAAGATAAATTTACCCAAACCCATAAGGGCGGTTTAAAGCTCGCCACTATCACTGAGCAACAGGAGAGAGCTCTGAACCGGCAGGTCTGTGGTGGTGTGGGGTTGGGCTGCCTTCGGGGCGGTGTCGGGTGGGTGGAGATGGCGGGTAGATGTGAAATACTGCTCTAAAGTCTTTGCTCTCTGATAAAGTGAACCCATGGAGCGCTATTCATCTTTAATCCACTGCCTTGCCTTCTCCGTGAGTGCTTGTTATTTTAAAACTGCCCCCAGTGCAGGTCACCATGGCCTCATTGAGACGGTCAGGTACCAAACTGTACTGAGGTGCACTGAACACTATATTTTACACAAATCCTGAAAAGTACGCGTCTCAGAATGTCCATCAAGGTCTCTTCACTGAAGTGGGCAGGACACTTGCCTTTCTGATGAATGGCCCAGTTCTGTCTCGTAGACTTCATGGCTCTGGCTCCTCAGATAAACAATAAAATGCTGACGTTCAGTTTCTTTTGCAATATTTCCTGACTCGGAATGAGATTTACCTTTAGCTCCATGTGTTTCAGCGAAGCTCCCCTGCTGTCGGCCTCACGGGTCAAAGTCTGTCGCACTTTTTAATGCAAATATTGTCTCGTTGCTCACAGAGCGATGCCTCCAGCTCTGCCTTGGTTTTCTCTGCCATCTCCCAGAAATGTAAAGTCTTTGAGCCAGTCTTTTACAAAATGGGTCACAGAAGGAGGCATGTCTCCCAGGCCTTAATAAGAGCGGATCGGCTGGAGTGGTTTAATTAGAGCCCTCATCCACATTTGTTCTTCTCCAGTCTCTTGATTTAAATTTGAGGATGCGTTTGTGTACTTTCTTCCCATATATATATTCTGCAGCTGTAGTTAAGGAGGTCCAAACATGCCCAAACCACCCCCCACCACCCACCAGTACACATATTTCCTTCTAACATCTCACACATAACAATGAAGCAAAAAAAATGTGCTTGGCCTGGTTGGGCCCTGGGGGCCGGTTTCAGAATCCGTGCCTTTGTTGTCCAACAGTAAAGATTTAGCTTTGTTTGTTTGAAATGCCTTTAAGTGAACATTTCAGCTCTGGACAATGAACAAGTGTCTCTAAAATGGTAATCCTACAGAAGGAGTTACAAAAAATATTAAGTTATTTCCAATATTGATCATTTCATTGAGTGAAAAATCCTTTCTGATCAGTTAATGGAAGATCAGTTCAGTGGAACTTTCTGCCGTGTTCTGAGGAACCGTGCAATAGTGTGAGTTAATGTGAATCCATTCTTGGTATTTTAGCTTTTTACTGGTTAATTTGTCAAAAGTTTCCTCACACTGTAAGGCACTGCTGCGTTTAGAGTAAGCAGACAAATGAAAAATGGAAATGTGGAGCTACATGGTTTTCTTGGAACAGTGACAAATATGGGGCTAATGAATGGTGTTGACTTCTATTTGATGTTTTTAATAGAGCGTCAGTAAAGAAAGTGAAATGGTCCTGGAAAGCAGTGAGCTGTGAAGTGTTTGTGCTGTTTTGGGATATTTGAAGAGTCATGTGATTCTTCAGGCTGCCCATCAACCCCAGGCTTCACCGTGTATCAATGACAACCAACATTTTTTAAAGTAGCTTAAATTTCGGTTTCAAGCTTTAGAGGAGAATATAATGTACAGAACTGCTCTGTAAATGTTAATATTCACCACCGTTAGCTAAATGCTAACATTACAGACAAATGCCACAAAAAGTTTGTCCATTAATCATTGGTGTGTAGTGTGACCTGCTTGGCTGGCACTTGCTAATGTGATTGACTATATGGGGTCTTTTAAGGGGATTTCCCACTGACTGGTACCAGCTCGGTTTGGTTCAACTCTACTAGCTTTTTTTGCTTTTCCAGAACTGCTTTTCCAGAACAGAAATCTGGTACCATTCTTGGCCGAGGTTCCAAGTGCGCTGAACCGATACTAAATGATGACGTGTACATATCGGAGGTCACTGATTGGTGGTCACTATGCTTACACCAGTGTTGTTGACTGAACGTTAGCATTAGCTTTAGCCTAATGTTGCTTCTTTAAGCCTTGTCTTGTGCCAATTGTCTCCATTTTGTGGCAAACAGCCACAAACCAAGGATGAGAAATAAAACCTCTCTGATGTCATCCATGCTGGCGATTGTAATGATGCCAGATTGTTTACCTTAGCTTAAAGCGCTCTGCTCGGGCTGCTGCTCAGAATGTTTGGTCGCTATAACAACCAGCTGTAGTGGAAAACTGTAGGTGCAAAATTGAACTGAACCCCCTTTAGTCTGACAAGCTTGAACAGTGTAACGTTTGGTTCTGTGCTCTGCAGCAGCTGTTTTGAAGCTCTCTCCACCACTGCACAAGGGCCACACCCCCCTTACTGAGACCCCAGATAGAGTGAGATCTTGGACAGCTATGTTTTTTGGGAATTTGAGGTGTAGAAATAAGCATGAAGTGAGAGTTGGTGTGGTTTGAGCTTTGAGGGTCTGATTCATGTCTACGCAGGTCATGCCAAGGGTGAACCTTTCGCATTTTCTAATGAAATGCAAATCAATTCCGAGCTTCAGCTTGACGGGCCTGACCCCTTATCAGTATTCACCGGGTATCCAGACTGGCAGTTGGTTAATACCTTGTCAGACTGCCCCTTCGTCCTGTTCCCTCTAAGAACAACAGTGAGTTGGTCCTGCCACTGTTAATGCCCTCATAAAAGACACGGTTTTACTCGTTATTTTTGATCACGTTTTTAATTGGGCATTACTGTTCTGCCAATAAATCTCCTTTAGCTTAAAACACCCCCAAAAATGAAAGGGATGTATTTTGTGTTTTTTGTTAATCAACTGTTACACTTGATTTACCATCTTCATATTTTTGATATGTAAACCATTTATCAGTATGTCTTTGCGTTGAAAAAGAAACCCTTGAGGAAGCTCAGTGTTTAGTTACCATCTGGTGTCTATCTGGATCTAGTTCACGGTGGTTTTGCCGTAAAGACAAACCTCCCAGAAATAATCCTTCGCTATCGTCACCTCCACCCCTCCACTGACAAAATTAAATTGCCGCTCCCCTGGATAACCAAACAAAATCTCTTGCCCCCCTGTGGTCGACAAAACAAAACTGCAAAATTGTCGATTGTGTTTCTGGGGACAACACTAAATTGTTTATCACCCCCCACACAGCCTCACCAAACATCTTAATCCACAGGAAACACGGTTGGGCATGTTTCAGTTCTCCAGTTTAAAGTAAATTAATTCTTTGTATTAACAGTAGAGTGATTAGTAGAATGAGTGTGTGGTGGGTAAAGAAAGATATAAATATTTCACCAGAAAAGAATGAAGAATAATCTGGTTTTAGCTTAATTGTGTATATGTTACACTGCAGTTTGAGAACACTTGTCTAGAACTTGACAGGTTATTTGGGAGCTAGTATTGAAATTCATAAAATGTAAAGAATGCATTTCTTTTCTGGAAAAGGTCAGTGTGTCCGATTTAACTTCAAGTTTTCATTGGTCTCTGATCAAAACAAGCTCAAGTTTGTAAGAGGTTTAACCTAGATTTCTGATAAGGGGATTGAGAGTAGGCTCATTTGCTTCATTAGTACTTTTTTTAACATGATGGAAAATATCGTCTGTAAAGATCATGATAATTTGATGGCTATTGCCCAGCACTGGCTCGCGTGAACAGAGTGCATGTAACTTTCCTGAAAACAAGGAGCATTTATTAATGTTTCCTTCTTTGTATCTGTTTTAATGTTTTTGCTGGAAATGATGCATTTACTCCTGAGGTGCTTCTTGGCTGCCTGAGATGATGCTGCATGCTCTGAGCTCTTTGTATGCAGCTTCTGAAGAGATGGAAAGGTCTGCAGTCAGATGTGTTGTCATAAAATACAGAAACCTCAATTTCACACCCGTACCGCTTCCTCAAGCTGGCCTGCCACTCGCCCAGATATCGAGTCTGTCTGCTATTTCCACATCTGATCACTTTGAGCTCTTGGAAGTTCTTGAATGTGTTTCTTCCATTCTGACTGGATCTTTATCCCTGTAGAAGAACTGTCTGGAAATGACCTTCTGCGTATTGTTCTCTAGCTTCTGTGATCAGGAGCAGAAATACTGGGAAGGGGATGGTGGTAAGGTAGGGTTGTGGTGGTGCTGGTGAGGTGGGGTTGAATGGACGCTGGAGAGGTAGGGTGGAGGTGGTGGTTGTGAGGTAGGAAGGGGGTGATGGTGGAGGGGGCATTGGTGAGGTGGTGGTAGTGGTTAGTTACGGTGAAAGGGGGACTCATGAGGTGGTGGTGAGAGGGTGGAGTGGGCGCGCTGGTGAGGTAGGGTGGAGGGGGGCGGTATGGTGGTGGGGGCTTTCTTCTTGCAGCTCTTTTTTTGATCAAATTGACGGTCCTCTTATCAGATGATGCGGCTAACCTATATTAAATGAATGTTTGAGCGAGTTCCAAAGCGCGGCGCTGAGAGTGTTTCACGTCTCACTGGTTGAGCTCAAAGACCAGCAGTGAGGAACTGCTCACAGGGGCGTTCCTCTGGGTTAATATCGAGCCCACTGGCAGGGCTTGAATCGTAATAGCAGGATTAAGCCGTGTCAAATACGTAATCATATTAGCACACGCTGAGGCCGCACCCTTCCCTTATATGCACCTGCTTCCTCTTTTGGTCGACTTTTCCCTGGAACCCCTTGGGGTTTGAGGAACTAGAAAGGGACATTTTGACCGTTTAAGCTGTTTGAATATCTACTGTTTGAATCTAATGGGAAGAATGTAAGAGTGAAATGAAATGCATTTTGCAGAATGAGCATTCTATAAATTGTGTTTCGCCATTGCTTTACCAATACTGATCAATAACCTGGTCCAGCATGATTTCACTCCTTTAATTAGGTTCTGTACCAACATACATAGTCATTTTTCTTCATTCAAGTATAGTTCAAAATATAAAACTTCTGAATCCAGGTCTTGCACTTAAAACGGATCACTTGAATAAAAACTAATTGATTCAAACAATGTTCTCTGTGAATCAAATGAGTTGAATCTCCAAGTCATTGGTCACAGAAAACTGCTAATAGAATTACTAATAGAATAGTGATGGCACAGACTGAAAGCTTGAGCCAGTGTGGTTTGAAACGTCCCTATCTAATAGTATTCTTTGGCGTAATTAGAAGAAAAAACTCTTTTTTTTTGAACAAGTAGACAAAAATTCTGAACATTAGTTTGTGTGCAGTTGCCATGAGAGGAGGTGTGTGTATTGAGTTTGTGTGTGAGTGATGTGGTTTGAGCCACAGGCCGAGGAGTTTGCAAGGATAGTCTTGTTGCACTAAATGAGGTTCCTCTCCGAGCACGGGCACCACTGAGATGAACTTACGTATTTGCAACCGTTACTATACACTAGAAAGTTTCTAGACTTGACTGCTCCGTACAGCCTCTCATTGTGTAAAAAAAACTTAGCACTCACTGCTATTGCTCAAAATCACTCATATAAAAGGCAACGTTTAAAATAAACATTCGGGGAGTGAAATAATCAGTGCTAAGATATATTTTTAAACGGTGGTAAAGCTTAGTGATCTTGATTGAGATGGTTCATGAAACCTGTTCCATCTGTAAGGTATAGCAGACTGTAAATGTGTGTGTATGTGTATGTATATATATATATGTGTGTATGTATGATAAACAGGGCTCATTAACGTAACTCTTTATTTGCCCTCTTGTGTACATCATGTGCAGATCTTGATTGGATAAAGTGTTTTTGTGATTTCTTATTTAATTGCGAGCCACACGGATCTGATGCAAATC
>JBBPDB010020356.1:0-12424 GCA_037974465.1 Brachypetersius altus | reverse complement strand
CTGTAGGTAGGGAATGGAAGTCGCTTTGGATAAAAGCGTCTGATAAATGCCATAAATGTAAATGTAAATGTAAATGAGGTGAGATAAAAACTAATTTGAGTAATATTACAGTCACTGCAAGAACTAGGCCTTCAGTTCCGGCGGTTACTATCAGAACGCTCACAAAATCAGGAATGGACAGATAATGCTCATTTCAAAATTTCTTAACCTAAACATTAATGTAATCAAATCAAATATAAAACCAAAGCTACTTGCTTGTTTGTTATAGAATAACAAGTTACCAGTGTCCAGAACTTGGGGGGTGAAACCGTTGTAGCAGCTGTAATGGGAGACCAACCCCACATGAAAGTCTATGCGGTGTTTGGGTAAACTTGGATATACAGTATCATAACACACCCCCTATGGCCCCTCCAGGTGAAGGACTTCTATAAGGAGTCTCACGTGTTTCCCATGGCCTCACAGCGGGTGCTGCTTTTGAAGGACAGTCTGCCCTGGCTGGACTATGTGAGGAGGCTCTACCTGCTCTCTGAGGTCAACTGCGCGTCCAGCTGCAGGCTGCGGCACAAGACAGGAGAGAGAAAAATGGGGCCCAATGCCCGCTGGCCTTCACCTCCCTGAAGATCTCGGTGTTGCCCTCTAGCCAGGCAGAAGTGAACAGCAGCTGTGAAGGAAGCTACCTGCCCCCCTGCACTCACCTGGGCCCGCTACAGTTCAGCCCATTACAACCAGCTGCTAGCGGGCAATCCCTCCAAGCTCTCAGACCCTTACGAAAATTCACTATGGTTTCCTGTGGTTTTTATACAGTAACCATAGTTTTACTATAGTATCCCATGGTACTTTGGTACTACCCATAGTTTTACTATTGTTTATCCATAGCACTTCACGGTAGTTGTGGTTCTACCATAGTTTACATATACATATACCACTTAGTTACCTCAGAGATTGGTGAGTAATACAGATCAAGGAAAGTAAACATACTAGCATTGCTTAGGAAAGGTTCAACACATCAGACATTTTACCATGATTCAATTTCATTATCACTATGAAACTAGACCTGTTCATTTTATCCCTTAGAATGACCTTAATATCTATCTATCTATCTATCTATCTATCTATCTATCTATCTAGGAAATGAAGGACAATTAAGAGAAAGTGCACAGATTAAGACTGATTAAGGGATAAAACTACTGACTTTTTTCTAATTCGCCCCTTAAATAACAGAACCTCCTGAATTAATGCCTTAAATCTAGTTTTAAGGTAAAATGAAGGGGTCTGTCTCAATGGGTTTGGTGTATTTTTCAGGGGAAAATTAGGGTAGGATTAAGCACCTTTTAGGTACATTGTGTTTTGTAGTGTATTCTGGCAGAATTCACTCACGACTGATGAAATATTTTATACACAATATAGAATAGAACATAGACTATCATCCAGGAGGGCTTTCAGGACCAGAATAGGTCATTTCTGTCTAATCTATTTTCAGATTTAGTCACTATCTGTTACATATTGCTCCTTTACTATATTATGCAACAGTGTCCAGCATGTTGCCTTGTTTTCACTAGTGACTGAATCCACTAATTGGTGCTACCATCAAATGTGTTCATTATCAGATCCTCAGAAGTAAATGCGGACTCAGGTCATGAGGAGGACATGGCACTATTCCTGACAAAGCCCCCTCCCCCTCCTTATAATCAGTATCCCAATGTGTTTCTAGGAGAGACGCTTCAGACTGTAGAAGAATGAGATGCAGGATCAGTGGTCAGGCAAAAGGCAAATAGCATATTTCTCGTTTTAATCTTCAGTGCCAACAAAGAGCTGCTATTTACAGACTAGATCATACAAGCTGTTTGAGGAAGAGTGCTAAGGCAGGATCATGGTGGTGTTTGCTGCCATGTCCTCGTAAGTTCAGTACCTTTGTCCCTTTCCATACATGTCCCCTGCGCTCTCTTTGGCAGCATAGGACAGTATAGAACAAGGATAAAAAGGGAGATGCGACGGAACCTGAAGTATTTATGTCATGAATAAAAACAAGTAGGGAGTGTGCAGCATCCCACAGAATTATGGTCTACAACATCAGGCACTAATCTCTTTTGTTTTTTCTGTATTTCAAGTTTATGGCCATACAATAACGTGTAAACAAATAAAAAAAAATTAACCACAAAAAAAAAAGTCAATAACAGCAAGCACAGCCAAAAGAACAAGCATGCTAAAATAAAGACCAAGGCGCCAAAGGTATTGCTAGGTAAAACATTTATAAATTAATAAAAACATTCCCTTTTAGTGTTTTACATATTATACCCAAGGTTTAACCACTGATTTTCTTCCCCACATTAGGATCAGCCACACTCCTCAGTTCTGTAAATGTAGAAAAATATTTCTGGCAACATTCATTATTTTGCATGTGTTTTCAAACAGTCCCACAGATTACCGAAAAGAAAGTGGGGGGAGGGGGTTACAAGGTACTGTGTGTAGACATGATTTAAACCGTTCCAGGACAAGCAGAGGGACAGGTTTGCATAGATAATGCACCATAAACATATCAACTCTCCATTTAAGCAAAGAAAACAGGCAAAATAAGAAAATCAACAAAAACGAATGAAGCTTAAAACTCCTTTGCAAGTACTATCAACTCACACTCATGCACACAATTCTCCCAATTTCCTTACAGCAAATGAGAAACGAGCAGTCTCCAAGAATCTGTCCATGGCATCATGATTCGAAAATGAAATGTCAGTTTCAGAACATGGAGAGCATTTTACACAAACTCACTCTTTCCTACATCCATACGCACTGGAGCCGCCTGTCGTCTCTGAGGACGAGACAGAAACGCCGTCAAAATCTAAGCAGGTATGTATGTACAAAAAGTGCTGTAGTATTAAAAAAAACAAAGAAAAATAAAAAAAAAAAAATCTTGGTGGGTGGAAAAATTACCTTCTGACAACAGATCTCAGAAGAAATGACAATTTGTAGTTGATGACATTCCCAACCAAGAAACTCTAGGTCTGGGTAGAGGAAAAACATGGCCCATATTACAGTGCTGGGGTAAAGAAAGGCCTTCAAGAGCAAATTTTCCTTAATGTAAGTGAATTACAAGATCATTAATTAGCTGAAATATGAATATTGCATACATTAACTAGCTAAAATGAATATTATTACATACATGCTATAAGCAGCCCTGCACATTTAACAGCAAAACCTTACATTTTTAAATAACAGCCACTCGATTTGTGGTTACTGCTGTTAAAGCTACTACCTCTAGACTTGTGCTGGGTATTCTGGCATGCTCTGCGTTTTACAGTGTCAATTCAATGCACAGGAGTGCTGCACGTAGCATTAATATGTAACATTATTCCTTTACTGACTCTTTATCAACCGTGATGTTTGGGTGAAAATGCATATTGACATTGGAACAGTGGTAGTCATTTTCCCAACAGGCCAAAAAAGCCTGGGTACTTCCAGAAGCTAAAGGCGAACTGCATAACGATATAAACCAAGTCACTTCCGCTAATCCTGGTGATCTTAAACAGCTATTGAATAATCCCGTCTCCACCCCAGCACATTCCCAAAGCATTATATTATATAATGCAAAACCAGCAGAATAACATCACCGTGAGAGCACCTCTAACTCAATTCTCTAGCGAGTGCACAACACTTAACGACATTCCAGTTATCAGGCGAAAGAAAACTCTGAACAAACAAACATCAGGGTGATTCAAGTTACCATTCATTTATATCACGCACACCCAATAGAAGTAGGACACATATGAAAGAACGGCAAATTCAACTCCCATCTGGTGCATCAGGCATGGCACACCACTCTTTCAGAAAGCAGTTTTTCTGATGTGAGATTAAAAAAAAAACTTAGACAATCTATGAACAGCCTGCACAGAAGAAGGGGCAGAAGAAGGTGAAAGGGTAGCCAGGAGAATTTATGGATAGTGGTACCAAGATATGTCATCATTTTATGCCGATTTGCTATGTAGGTGAAACATGAATGACACACTATTCATCTTCCTATAATAGGGTCTCCCCTAAAAACGCAAAAACTACTTTTGATGGTTGAGATGTAAAAAGTCATTCAAAGTGGCTTAATCTGAACGGGTTCCAATTTCTTTACAGTGGTGGTGGGAACCTGGATGTGTCCAATTAGCAATATAGCCATTTTATTTTCTGTCCAATCCTGTCCATTTCTGTCCAAAGGCACCAGTGAACCCAATGCTGAATGTGGTAAAATAATAGCAAATCTGATCGAATATCTGTTTTTCCCTCACAACACCCTTCATGTACCTCAACATCATAAACAGATTAAAAAGAAATTAGTCTCAAAGCCTTTTCTTAAAAGCATTACATAACAATCTAGGATCCAGCAGCGTATTTGTACCTTTTTCAATAACATTATGCAATTAAGCTTTACGCAATTAACAAATGCATCTGTTTCCCAGCACCACTAATGTGAATAACTCTGACTCTTCAGTCAAAATAATGAATTATTTATCATACCCTTCTGAATGACTTACATCTTCATTATTCAACTGTGCAGAACTACACCTAAATCAAAGTTACCTCCCTGTGATACGTACAAAGAACTATATCCTGATATGACTTGGCTGTAGGGAGTGGTTTATACTAAAACAAGCCTTTAGAAATGAGAAAAAAAAGTGAGGTATTGTTTTTATGGCTCGCCAATAAATTGAACAACTAGCAAGATAAAAGAAACATGATTGGTTTTCGAAAAATTCAAAACGCAAAAAAACAAAAACGCAGTACACACTTTCAAAAAAGAGAAACTTGTGCATGCTTTCGAACATGCAGCACTTCCACAATGGATACTAAAGTGTCAACAGTCTTGGCAATAAAAAAAATCGAAACACTGCAGTCCCGGCTTTATTCCCCCCCCTCCCAACTCATTTTCCTCTGATCCCACACGCAACATCGCTTACTGTCTCCTGCAACACTGAGACGGCTTCTGCTTTCTTAAACTTGGCACATCCCCTACGGAGGAGAAAACTCTTTCAAAAACGATTTTTTTCATCTACAAAGCCCTCCAACAGCATGAGAGAAGCTAAATGGAGCGCTTATCGTGAGTCTGAGATGGCTGTCCTTAGAACAACACAGGAGGACCTTTCTCAACATGTTCCTGTTGCAAACACCTCCTACCATTTTGTAGACAAGGTTTTATTTTTTGGTTGGGGGGGGGTGACAAAATGTCACACAGTGTTATTGATGTGAAGCACCACTCTTACATAGTACCCCCCACACTCTGTATATCTTTCATTCTCCTGTAACGTTACTAATTTAGAGATGCAAGATTCTGCAACAACAGCAAAGATTTGAATTAGTAATATTAAGACAGTAGTCAGAAGGTGGGGGGGGGTTACAGTAAAACACATTTTGCCAGCTGAGCACTGAGTGCAGAGAAAGTCAGACAGCCCCTGCTATTCGCATGCCTGTAAAATCAGTTGCACAAAAGTTCCAGCTTTCAATGATTACGAATCAGTTATCAAAACTTTCTCTGCAGTGATGAGCAGGTTCTAAAGATGAGGGCCCTGTTGACTGACGAGCAAACCTTTATGCATAATATATTAAATAGGATGTAAAGTTTCTTTTAGTCTGTTTTCTTTTGTTTTAATTGGAGGAGTGGAAAGCCTCCACACATGAGAGACTGTGCGAGTGAGTAAGGGAGTGAATCAGGTTTGTCAGGTGCTTCAGGTCTAAAAAGAAAACAACATTAAAATCCAACATAAGGAACTTAAAATGAGGAGAGTGCAAATCCCTAATGTAGCCTCTCTAAATGTGGCACGCTCTTTTCGAGTAGAAGGTGGCACATAAGCTTGTCTTTTAAAACCTTCCTCTGTCTTTACCTGTGGGGTTAGCCTCTAATGTGAAGTGTCTAGAATCAGACGTTATGTCTTTGGATGACTGGCTTTTATAGGTGAGCTCTTCTATTTCTTTCTTTTCGCTATAGTTTATTTGCTCTCTGAAGGTTTTTTAGAAACAAATGACACATTTGGGTTTCCATCATTTTAGGCTGCCTGCGTGCTTGATCCTCAGCACTAATGTAAACTTGAAATATGGCAGCATACACAAGAAATGCATCCAAGGTTTTCAATAGGAAACCACTGTGCGATGGACAACAGCTGTAACTGTAGTAAAACCGATGTTTCTATACAAAAGGATATTTTGTTTTGCCCTAAAAACCTTCATCATCTTGTTCACACTAATTATAATTCGTTAAAAAAAAACTGAGGTTCTACTTGAGCAAGACTCTAAATTGGCTCTGACACTTAAAGGACAGGTGCTGCATTACAAACAAAATATCGATTATTCACATTATTGACATGTGATTTACCCACAGTGATTTGATTCAGGACTGCTTTTGGTCATCTTTTTTTAACGCTGGGTGTTCAGATGAGACTTCTATTACAGTTATTAGACTCACTATGAAAATCATCTATAAAAACCAGGTCGCAAGTATCAAATTTGTTCACACTTGTTGGCAGATTCATTGCAAAAAATAAAATAAAATAAATAAATACAGACGCAATCATTAAAAAAAAGGGTGCACAGCAGCATAACATGACAATCGATATCTAGTTAACTAAAGCAGGACCTTTCCTTTAGGGAGTGCCTGTGTACAGCAATTCCCCCCAAGTTAAAGGATACAGGCTGCTCTGAGTGTACAGTGTAAAAACATTGTACACATATTTTATATAGACTATTTACAAGATTTATATGCATGATTTGTACAAGAATTATATTTCCTAAAGCTTTACCAATGATCCTCTTACATACACTATACATAAAAAAGTACTATAAACATCAGGTTATATGTTTCTCTTTCTCCGCGCTTTCCCTTCTCCTCTTAAGGTCACCACTTTGTCCTTTTAAGTCCACAAACGTCTCAAAGCTTCTAATGAAAAAATAATAATGGCTGTGTATTTTCTACAGCTGTGTGCCTGGAACAGTAGGTGGGACAAGCACCCCTCACTCCTCAGTGCCCTGGCTGGGTGGGAATGGCATGGCCACTGCATGTTCCTGTGCCAGAGCGGCCAGCTCCTTGAGGAATTCTGAGAATATCACTGCGCAGTAAACCGTGTTTTTCACGCGCAGCGCCTCAGCCTGCTTCTCCAGCCCAGACGCCCCTGTGCCCACCACCACGCCCCTGAAGAGGACGCTGTGCAGAGACTGACCGCCATCCCTGACGTGGGCCAGAGCTGCCTGAGCCGCATGCCGTGCCCGCGTCGGACTGTTAGTGTGCCTCAAGATCAGATCGCCCAGAGATGGCTTCCGACTCTTCACTGCGGAAAAGAGAGAAAGATACACTGATACAAGACACAGGACCTTGCTGGCATACATGGTACTGTGAAAAATCAAACGTTTCAAAAAGTTTCAAACCTTTGTTTTTGTTGGAAACGGTGTACGCTGGAGAAGAGTAAGTGACTGGGTGTGTCTGAGAGTGTCTTGTGATTAATTGTGTCAGGCAAGCCAGATGTAATCTGTTTTTGATATTCTTAATAAATAGAGCTAAAAAAGTGTGGAAGCTTTTTGAACATCCCTTGTTTTAAGCAGGAATCAATGAAAAAAATGAGTTGATGATCTTATAGATGATTCCATAATAAATGGTAAAGCTGTGTATGTCGCTTTTGATGGAACACATTATTTCCTCTTTAACGGTAAAATCCTAAATGAGTTGCCTTTTTAAGTTGCAAGATTTTCATAACGCCATTTATATGGTGGCCTTAACCAATAAAAAAATACTGGTGTTTGTGTTGATGTGCTCATTTAACACAGGGCTACCACAGGGTCAAAGCACACACTCCCCTCAACTGACTTTTAAACACACATGTAGATAAAGAGAAACAAACACACATGCGCACACACACACTCCTTTTCCTCCTCTCTTACTAACCTAATGAGTCTGATCGGCGCAGAGGGGGCACTGCCGTGGGCGAATCTGTCCAGTCCAGTTTGCCTCGCGCCAAAAGAAAGTGTCGAGCCTTCCTCAGCATGGCTGGAAAATCCTCATGCACTGCAGCGAACGCTTCGATCCGGTTCTTTACAGATCCAAGCACCTGGGAAAGAGCGACAAGTGTCATTGGACTGAAAGAGTAAAAACTGTTCGGTCTACAAATATCACTCAGCACAACACAATACACTGTACTCTGGAACCTTCAATCAAAATAAAGCAAAGCCTTGTACTTTCTAATCAAAACTAAAGCTCAAAAGGCCTTTTGAATGTGCTGATGAAAAAAAAAGAACAAAAAGAAAACAGCAAAAGTTGAACTCTACCGAAGGTCTGAAGCGTGCAGCATTTACTTAATGCCATCCGAACGCGCAGCCGACCGCATGCAGGCGATGAACGCAGAGGCGTTTCGATGTGCGTATTCCACCAACTATATCACTTCAAATTCATTTAGAACAATGATAATTATAGCTATAGCAATATTCATGATCAATAATATTAAGCTACCAGCCAACTGTGTGGCCCACAGTTCTTCTCTTAAGCCATTAAACGATGTTAGGCTTGAAAGAATGCTGTGAAAATATTTTTTTATCTCAAATTATATGTAATTGCAAACTTATTTTTAATATGTACTCAAAATCTGGTAGTTCTGATGTAAATGAAAATGTAATTAAGAGAGCATAAAGCACTGCAAGTCAATCAGGTGGATGCAGATAAAGATGGAACTCAGCTTGATTACAATTAGACACCACTACAGACATCAATGAGAAGAAACACACTTTCATATACTTGTAGTAACCAGAAATGAACATGTGTATCACTTTCTTCCTGGGGGGGAATTTCCTCAGAGACTCTAGCTCTAGTTTCCTTTATCCTCGCAGTGTTCTCACCTTTTATAAGAACTACCTGTTTGCAGCCCTGCGGGGGGCTTTAGTGTTGTGTGTGCTTTCAAAACGACCCAAGTGTGAAGGCTTGCCTGTATGAGGGACTTGACGCTTGGCTGGAACACCATGTTTGTGTTGAGGAGGAAGGAGCGGAGGAGAGGCTGAGGGTAGCAGGCCAGCTGAAACACAATTCCCGACAGCAGAATGTTCACATACAGTGAATTCTGCACCATGCTCTCCAGCTTGGAAAAGAGCACGGTCATGAAAGGACCTGCGGAGAGAACCGCGACAGCAGAAGAATTATCCACTTGATTCACAACCTTTGTTCCAAGCTGTTCTGTGCTTTTACTTATTTTCTCTACATTTTCTACACTTCTACTGCCCACTCAGTTCAGTGATTCAGTTCCTCCACTACACCACATAGACCCCACTGGGCAATTTTTCTTCAACTGAGTGAGTGAGGCTGTGTACTTGCTGTACTTACTTCCATTAGAGCTGTAGAAATAAACAAAATTTATGAAATATTGTTTTGGTATTTTGTACCATAATGTCACATAGTGTTAAAAACAATTTAAAGTTTAAAATGAACTGAACAGAAAGGATTTAAGTAAGTCAGCTTTTCTCCAAAGTTTTCTTATTTCTGAAAAACCATAAGCTCTCTAAACTCCACCCATATGCTGTGGGTCACAGTTTTTCTAGGGTCTGAAGGAGGAGACAATGGCTGACGACAACAACAACAAAAAAACACTTGACATATGCACACCTATGACCACTATAACAGAACTGTATGAATGTGATAACATGGACCAGTAAGAGTAGTAATAGATGCACGTTTGTTTTTAGTATTTAATGTACTTCCAGTGTTTATATCCACTTTATACACACATGTATGGTAATAAATATATATATTTTTTGTATTTACTCAAATAATCTGCGACTGTATGCACTAGAAATCAGCTGGAAACAAAATCAAACGTACAGTAATCCCGCAGTTTTACGCGGACCAGGAGTCACGGATTCAGTCACGCACGGATGTTTTATATGAACCAAACTTTTACGCTGAAAACAACAACATGGAAATTTTGCTTTTTTTTTTTTAAAGCTTATGTTTTAGTTCTAAATTATTAAAATAATTTTATTAATATATATAATATATAATAATATATATATATTATAGTAATCAAAATATAAATTCTGCTAAATTCCCAGTTATTGGCTGCTGCCCTCCTATTCTCCTGTTTTCATTTAATTCGTCTAAAAGGCCTGAGCCGACCAAACACCCTGCGCCTTCTGGCAATGCAACTTAGCATCTCGGCCATATCTAGGATCTAAATAATTTCAGGAAATTTCATTTTAGGTTTGGCTTGGTACATTGCCCTTGGCGAGGGTGTGTGCAGGGGCGGACTGGTGGTCTGTGCATTCTGGAGAAATCCCGACGGCCATGCACCGTCATGGCCCAACGGCCGCCCTTGTATACATGTTCGTTAACTGTAATGTATTGAGCTGAATTTAAAATGAAATTAAAGTGTTTTCATTTTTTCTTAGAACCGAACTAATAATTTTGGCAAAAAACACAGCAAACTCATGGAAACAGCATATATTATATTCCATATAACAGCATATATTTCATATTTCTTACACAAAATAAAATGACAGCGCACACCAAAGAAAACGCCCATGTATTAATACAGTGCTGTCAGTAATATCTGTATTTACATTCTAGCACTGAAGGAGTTCAGTGTAAACTGTACAGTCCAAAAACAAATTTTCGTTGAGGGTAATGTATTAAAATTAGTATAGAATGAAATGACAGTGTTTTGGGAGAATATTTGGGGGCATATATAGGGTTTACACTTGAAAAATAGACATTTTAGGCTTTTTTTTTCACTATACGCAGGTGTTGGAACATAACCCCCATGAAAATTGGGGGATTAATGTACATCATAAAGCTACTACATGAACAGTGCTGTCTTTGGTAAATAAACAAATAGATAAATATACATGCACAGCACTGAATACTGATCAGCTGCACATTTACCTATGTATGGTTGTGCAAGTGGTTGCCCGATGGGTCTTGCTGGACTGAACATCCCTGTGTTGGAACCATCAGGTTTCGATTCTCCAGCTGTTCCCTGCTGTGCTTCCGAAGGAGGACATTCCTCATCTGTCCGGTTTGGACCAGGGGAGCCACACAGGGGATCCTGATTGAATTCTTCAAAGCTTTGAATGTGAACTTTCCGTGCTTTCACTCGCTCCTCTAGCTCCCTCAGCTCCTGATGGAAAGCTTCTATGCTGATGCCCTGGCCATTCGAGTCTCCGGCCAGCGGCTCGGACGGCGCCTGCTCCAGTAGCTCTTCGATGAGGCTCTCTACAGACTCCAAGCTGTGGGTGGTGCATGTTGTGAGGGAAGTTTCGGCCGAGCTTGGTACTGGAGCGGATCTTTGGCCTTCGTTGGAGTTATATTCCTGGGATAATGGCTGTAGGACAGGTGGGCTTTGTTGTGGAAGCGCGCTGGATTGCACCTGAGATGGAGCTGGTTTCTTCTTTGTGGTACTTGTGTGGAAATCACTGTAGCCTCCCTGTAAGGCAACACTGGAGTCAATAGAGCCTGTACCTCTTCCATTCAAGCCCGATTCTCCGTCAGTGGCGTCTGCATCTCTCTTTACCTTCTTCACCTCCATGCCACCATCTGGACTGTCTACACATTCATCTGTCTGTCCTGTGCCATTATAAAGCGCTCGATGATTGGCTGTGTGTGAGTGGGGACCTGTGGGTTCTGCTGGTCCAGAAAGAGGCACTGTAGCTGATGAAGTTGACACTGAAGGCTGCAGAGGGACAGAGTTGGGCAATAGGCTGCGTTTCTTGCTGCGAGGGGTGAGGCTGATGCAGTTTTTGGTGATGGTGACGTCCCATTCGCCACTGTTTCGCTCCGAGCTGCTCCATTCCGCTCGCGCTGCTGCTACCACCGCTGCCCTGTGCTGGGTGGCGTCCGCAATGCCACCATGCTGCATGGAAAAGTGCTCAGGCACCATACTGAGAGACGGATTGGATGTGGGAGGGGGCGGCGGAGGCGGTGCAGAGTTTGGGGACGGATTCTCTCCATCGTAAGGAGCCGACCAGTCCCGACAGGCCCAGGAGCACAGCTCAATGCCACGGCGAGCGTCTCGCAAGTACTCCAAGTAGCCAGACTCAGCTTCTGACAGGTCCGGCAGCTGGTGCATGGGACTGCTGGAAGAGGGAACATTGCCACGGGGAGAGGCAGGAGTGTTGTCAGGACCAGAAGTCTGTCCAGCACCTCCAGAGCTTTGCTGGCGGATGAAAAGAGCCAAACGGGACGGAGTGCTGGGCTTGGGGTGGACAGGAGACTCCGAAGTGGGGCTGCCCAATACTAAAGAGAATAAAAAGCTAAGATGAAATATAACAGTTCCAGTCAGAAGGTGGTTTTTTTTTTACTAAAACCAATTTGCTGGTGTTTAAAATGATTTCAGTTTTACGTTGGTGCCATAATAATAATAATAATAATAATAAATTTTATTTGTGGGCGCCTTTCTGAAACCCAAGGTCACCTTACAGAAAAACA
>JBBPDB010020339.1:0-12424 GCA_037974465.1 Brachypetersius altus | reverse complement strand
AAGGACCCTTTGTGGACCCATATTTCAGAGTTTGTGAGTTTGAGAGTTTTTAAGTTAATTTCACCATTTCCAGTATGCATAAAGACTTATTTGACAATTAACGAAACCAGTGTATGCAAAGTGAAGAAATCATGAAGTCATGATATTATTATTACAGAATGCTCTAGAACATACTTTAATTCTTAGAATCACACATGAAAAGGTGGGAATATATCTCTAAGATAAATATTTTTGTTTTATTTTGTTTTACTAAAGCTAAGAAGTTAAACTGCATTAGTTAAATCTTTATATCATCCTAATTGCTATTTTTCTCATTTATTAGTGAAATATCTGTCCTTCATATGAGGTAGATTTTATTTTATTTACACTTGACTCTTGAGTTCATCTGTATTGTCTGTTCAGCTCTGTTGACACCAGCACTGCAAAAACAATGAGTCTGAAACCTTATGAACAGTATAAGAACATTTAATCAATATGCACTTTCATTCATTTTCTATAACGTCTCAGTCCTTACTAGGGTCACGGGTACCCGGAGCCTACCCTTGGGTCTATGGATGCAAGCCTGGACTCGCTCTGGCTGGGATGCCACATGGTGTGCACAGTATTTACTCACACCTACGGTCAATTTCGATTTCTCAATTCACCTGACGTGCATGTCTTTGGTCTGTGGGATAATCCGGAGTCTGGATCAGGTTTTAAATAACTTAATTACTGAGTAGATCTGCCTTCAGAAATGGGCTGAAATATTAACTGGCTATAAAGACACTATTAATGATAACACATTTCTGGAACAGAATAATTTAGTAGTGCTTTACTACTGTGCATTCTGTCATCTTTAAAACATTTTAGTCAATGTTCAAAAGATGTTTCTGCAAACTTCAAATTCATGTAATGTTTATATTATTTCCTGTATTTCTATTAAACCTGTGAATCATGTACTTCTGCATGTAACACTGGAAGTTGCACGATGAGCTCAAATAATTACGTGCAAATAATTTTTGCACAAATTAATATTTATTTTGGAGGTATTTTTGATCCTATAATTTCTCCAAATACAAATACTCTCATTTCCTGGTTAACATGTTTACAAATAATACACATTTACTGTAATTCATTTTAAATATATAAAATGTTCTTTTTGTCATCATTTCTATACTGCTGTAATATAATAAAGGATGCCGGTCTCAGTGTTTTATCATGGTATAGTACAACCCAGCCTCCACCTCTAGATGAATGACACATAACTATTTTATGTATGCTTCTGTAACAAGTCTGTAAGGATAAATCAACTGAATATTTTCAGTACCCCTCAGCCTAGTTATGTTCAGGTACTGAATTAGTGAATGAGTGCAGTGCTGTTAACCTGCTCTCCAAAGTATTATAATTGTATTAATATTAATATATATAGCACAGTGTGTGTAGCACAATGTGTACCATAAATGTCATAATGTACATAGTACAGAGCATTATTAATTTTAATTTGAGGTTTTGTTGCACTGTATTTTATATTGTTTATGTGTTTGTGTTTATGTGTGTCTGTGCAGTTGTTGCATATGGAGTTTCCTTCAGGATCAATAAAGTTTTCTGATTCTGCTTCTGATTCAGACACTTATTCTGATTTTAAAAAGGTGCTTTTTAATAGCTAAACTACAGTGGAAACCATCACTGTCGTGTATGCAAGAGGTCACCGATTGAGGAAAAGCTTTTGAAAGAGAAAAGTAGAGACACAGTGGGTGGTATGATGAGCCCATCAGGAGAAGTTTGGAAAGATTTTGTGTTTTGTCACATCTGTGAAGTGCTGGTTTCTACAGTTGCAACAGAAAACTGTCAGTAATTTGGCATGTTTTATGACAGGTCATAAATCTTTTTGACATAAGGTGTGTGCTAATTACTACTGATGCAGTATCTTACGGGTATCTGACCTAAATATTGTATCTGACCGCCTAAATATGTAGCATATTGGGATGCTTGATCATTACACCAACAAGGAATTTAATGGCACTGCATTCGAAACATAGACTATAAAATGGAGTTGGTCACTCTTTTGCAGCTATAACAACTTCCACTCTTCTCTAAAGCTTGCCACACGATTTTGGAGTGTTTCTGCAGGGAATCCATGCCCATTCGTTCTTATAAATGAAGGTCAGGCACTGATGTTGTCCAAAATGTCTTGGTCTGCAAAAGCACTTAAGATTGCTCTTCACTGGAAGTAAGGGTCCTAACCAAATCCAAGAAGAACAGGTGTGTCCAATACGTTTGTCCATATAGTGTATTAGTAATTCTTGACAACTGAGAGAATACAAAATTAGAACTATCTAGCCAGCAACTTGTACTGGTGCATGTAAACTATAATGTGAAAAATGTTTATGTCCATGACAGAATGCAGTGGGTAGATATGATTGAGAAGACTATGTGCATTTACCACCTCAACAAATCTATATTCACCTGTTCTTGGTAACATATGCTGCAAATAAGCCTGAATTTTACATATTTTTTATTTGTTTGCATGCAATGTGTGGAGAGGTGACTAATTTTAATACATTTTGCACATAGTCTGCATATGTACAATTATTTTGACACACTTATGAACCAAATCCCTGCTACTAATGAAGCACACACTCCTCGGACTTAAACATTAGCTAATTCAAGTGTGTTCATATACTCACCATATGACTATTTTAGTCAACTATTACTAGGCATAGAGTCCACACCCATATATGAACAGAGATAGAGCAAGAGCATCATATATCCACTGTTTACAGCTCTTACACACTTGATTCACCATTTCAAATCGTGTTTTAGAGTTAGTCTGAGCTTCCAATTATAACTTGAAATGGTGTATTTGGGCAGGTAAACTGTTGCAGGAGAAACACTGAAATTGCATCAACTGGGACCAATGACTACTTGTATAGATGACCTACAGCTGTGAGACTTGTTAATGTATGTAATGAAAGTATTGCACTGCTATATGTTTATACAGCCTGGTTCAACTAAAAGACATTTTGCCCATGAAGACAATCAAAAAATAAAATTATTACAAAATTATCATTAATTATAAAAAAGTATAAAATTATTATTATTACTTTGAGTGCTTGGCCTTCTCCTCCACTGTACTCAATGACAGTACTCCTTATCTACAGGCCCCCTAAATATTGTCCCCCCTTTCTCTCTGAGATATCAGAGACCCTATCAATGTTCAGTTCCGCCTCATTCAGTCTACTCATACTGGGGGATCTGAACATTCATGTTGATATTCCCACCAATCATCAAACTGCTGAATTCCTTCAACTGCTGGACTGCTTGGACTTGTCAACATGTCAAACCTCCAACGCACTCTCGAGGACACACCCTGGTTTTGTCATCACAAACTCTCTATTTCTACATCTACCCTCCTAACCGTTCTCGATCTGTCAGCAGCCTTTGATACAGTCAACCATCTTTCTTCATCGCCTACAACACTTCGCAGGGTTCAGTGGCACCACCCTGGATTCGTTCCAGTCGTACCTCTCAGACAGATCTGAGTTCGTCCCCATTGGACATGCTAAATCACTGAGTCATCCGGTCACCTGTGGTGTCCCTCAGGGATCAGTCTTGGGCCCCCTTCTTTTTAACCTATACATGGCACCACTTGGGCACATCATCAGCAGCTACGAGGTCTCATTTCATTACTACGCCGATGATACCCAGCTCTACCTGAAGCTGGGTAGCAATGTGTCTGAGGCCCCGCCCACCTCATCAGCTTCATTTTCAGCCTCTTCAACATCTTCACCCTCCTCTCTTTCCACACTCACCACCTGTCTGGAGGAGATAAAGGCATGGATGGAGCTAAACTTCCTTCATCTAAATTGTTCAAAAACAGAAGTAATTCAAATTGGCACTCCACACCAAATTCAGTAACAGAAAATCCTCAGCATCTCTTTCTCCGGTCAGAATATTTCCCTTTCTAAAACTATCACCAACCATGGTGTCATTTTTTTATCCTCAACTCATCTTTGCAAGCCATATCAAGCACATTTTCAAAACCTCCTTTTTCCAGTGCATGCCTTTATCTGCTGCAGACTGTACTTTTGTAACTCACTTCTTATTGGGATTCCTATACAGAAACTGCAGTGTGTCCAGAACAGAGCTGCCAGGATCCTGATGAGAGTGAGGAAACATGAGCACATCACCCCTGTTCTCCATTCACTTCACTGGCTTCCTGTTTCTGCCCAGATCACTTGCAAAATCTCCCTGCTCACCTTCCAGTGTATGCATGGTAATGCGCCGTCATACTTAAAGGAACTCCTCACCCCCCACGGCCCCTCACGCACTCTCTGCTCCCGCAACACCACCATCTCCTCCCTCCCAGGACTCGCTCCCGCACCACTGGAGATAAGGCCTTCTCTTGCGCTGCCCCACGACTATGGAATGTCCTACGCCCACACTTCAGGGCTCCACAGACTGTATCTTCCTTTAAGAAAAGCCTAAAAATGTTTCTTTTTAATTCATGACTTTTAATTCTGTCCTTTAATATATACATTTCTGTCTGTATGCACTTTGAGATTTTTTGTAAAATGCACAGTGCAATATCAATAAAATTTATTATTTTATTATTATTATTATTATTATTATTATTATTAATGAGACAACTTGGCACTGTAGTTTTAATTCTCCGAAAGCAAATCCTTGCAGCAATAATTCAAATTGTTTGAAGTCTAAGCAAAAGTAATAGAGGAACCAGTGTCAGATAAACAGTATCTTGCTGTGGTTTAAATAAACCTTGTGATTTAATTTTTTATTAGAAATTTAAAGATGGACACATGTTAAAATGAAGACGGACACATGATAAAACAAAGGCAATATTAAAAGTTCAGCACCCTGTGGCATAGACACTAAACAGCACTTTTTTCATGCCGCATATTGCTTAAAATATATAAGCCAATCAATATCCCGGATCATTAAATCCCAAAATCTTTGTTTTATGTGCCTTTTCATGCAATTCAAAAAACATGCTTCATGTCGTCCTGTGAATTGTAGAAGTGGGTCGGGTCTTTAACCGCAGAATCTCAGAGGTCGGTCGATTGCTATTCTGAAAAAAGTCCAAACCCGTGAGCCATTCAACATCCTTCACACGTGATTGGTGGAACCAGAGCAGGTCTTCTACCCAGTTCGCCTCCTCTTGTTCACTCTGTGTGCAAAAAGAAGCTCTAGTCAATTTAACAGATCTAAATCATCATGCATATACGCATGCTTTTGGACTTTTTATATGTGTTAATATAAAAATAACTCACAATTTCATTAGAACTGTTTAGACTTCTCAATCAGAATATGAGAATACCCAGAACCGAGATGTGTTTTATCAGGCAGCACAGCTTTATCACTTTAACAGCTTTATATGTTATTGTATTGAGTCTTTTCAATACCTTTAGACCGTGACTCCATTATTGTAGCACAGCTATGCATATATATTTTGAAGTTATAGTAAATAAGAATATTTTGTATTTGCTGAAGTAGCAAAAATACAGCCTTAATTTTCCATAGGCACCCTCAGCACATTCGCTGTTACATTCAGTTTTTGAGAACAACCACTCAGGAAGTGGAAATTTCAATCACTCGGGCATTTGATTGATAAACATTGTTCACATTTAACCTGTGTGAGATTATTAAAATATCTAACAATATTCAATGTTGCACATCCGCCAAACACTCACAAACCTACACACACACACTCACACTCACAAACGCGTGCACACACATACACACACACACACACACACACACACACACTGTGAGCTTTTTTTACTTGCATGTGAATTTATTCCCATTATAACTCATTCATCTTTATTTTTCTACATTTGAGGTGAAAGAAAAATCTGTAATGTGGACGCTATCAGACTTGTGTACTAACTAGCAGTTTGCTTCAACACAAATCATCTCATCTATATTTTGTTATATTTTTATTAAGCTGTGGGGGTAAAAAGCTTTGAAAATAGGTTGTTATGGGTGTGAGATGTGTTCAACGTTTTGTCATGCTAAGAGAGTGTGTTGCACCACTTGGAATGACATGGTTAGGTGCAGATGTGGGTTAAGCTCTACATTTGCACAACACTTAAGCTTACAAAGAACCAGTTGTGCTGCAATTTCCCAAGAAAAGAGCTCCTGGAATCTGAATCAGGTTGGCAAATATTTGCGTGACAGATCAGGGCTATGTGAGGGGCCAGCCTTACCTTGCAACCCCAGGATCGCAAGTCTTACTCACGGCGAGACTTTTTCTAATCCACTTTTTGCATTTGAGTCCCACTCACATTAAATGCAGAGCTTTAGCTTTTTTCCAGTTCGAGTTATAGTGGGAGTTTGACATTATGTGTCAGGAACTTTTATTTTGAAGTGTTGGTGGGTTTTTGGAGAAGTACGGCTGTGTTTAATTCAGAATTAAGTATTTGTGTTTGGAAAGGTTTGTGGGGTTTTGTATTTTGTATCTAAGTTAGTTGGAGGTGGAACTGAGTTGTCGGTCAACCATCATTCTGAATGTAATGTTATTTATTTTGCAGGAAACTGCTCTTTTATGCCCACAGCCCTTCTCTCAATTTCAGGTGAAGCAAAATGAATCAACTAAATATTTTTCTTCCAAAATAACAATTGCATAATTTATTCCTTCCAATTACTTCCCCAAACTACTGCCATGGCAACAGCTGACTTATAATACAACTAAATTAAAGAGACCAGTCAGTTTTTAATAGTTTTGTTCTGTGTCCTCGGCTAATCCAATTTCCTCAGGTAAAACTACTCATAAACAGACTCTTAAACTCAATAATTTTTCTTAAACAGTCTTAAACAGTATTTTTCACTATAATCACCTTTTCTATTTCAGTACAGAGAGTTTAGTACAGAGAGGGCCCATATAAATCATGGAATTTACCGTATCTTATCATGGACTATTCCTATAAACATACTGTTAACAAAACGTACTGGAACAGCTGTGAGAATTTTCTACTGAAAACACCAGAGAGTTGAACTCACAAACAAGGCACACCTCAGTTATTGAGAATACAAAATCACTTGCAAAAGCAGGAAGTGAGTAACAGTGATAGGCTTCCCACCAACGGTGAGACAACAGGGCTGGACTGGGACAAAAAATCTCACTGTGCTTTTTGAAACCGGCCCACCCGGGCTTGGGGGGGTTGTATTTAAGTTAGTTGGACTTTAGTTTTTGGCGTACTGTCATTCCGAATTGAATTTTGTTTATTTTTCCAGGAAATTCCCTCAATTTCAAGGAAAGCAATTAAATCAACTAAATGTTTGTGTTTTCCTTCCAAAAATAACATTGAGAATCAGAACAATGGCGGATCCAATCACTTTACTAAACAACTGCCATTGGGTATACCGCCAGTGTCCGGTATAACCGATGGCCAGTCCAGCTAACTGACATAACAGCAGAAAAGATAAAGATCTTTTAAAAGGGAGCCTTCCAATGTGTAAGCAAGAATTCCAGGCCAGCCTTGTCAGTTTCTCTAGAACCAGTCTCAAGAAGAACACCCACATTCTCAGAAAGGCCAGTACATTCCTTAGAAGCCGATAGCTTCTTTTTTTTCATCTTTTATTGATTTGTTCCGGCGAGCGCTTACAGAAAAGAAAGCACACCCAACGCTCCCATTATGGGTCTTGCATTATGAAGCAGGGTGTGAGTGTGGGTTGATTTATTTTGATCCCAGTCTACAAATTTCTCCTATGCATTATGTATTCATCAATGGTCCAACATTCATCTTCATTTTTGAAGTTTAAAAGATACAGAAATGAAGAATAAATATTTCTATCCTACTTGTGGTTCAGCTCTGGGACGCTTGCAGCTCAGAGCACTGGTTTGATCCATTTAGAAACATGCAGCCACTGTCATGAAACCCCCCCCGACAGCAGTTTGACCTTTTTTAGCATTGTTCTGGCAGAGTTGTTACAGGGCCTGCGTATTTGGTCTCAGGATTCCTTTGGTTTGAGAATCACTTAGATGCGTCACACTCTGAAACAAACCTAAAACTAGCAATTGTCCATCAAAGTCAAACAAGGTAAGCAATGATGGCAGCAGTGATTCAATCCCCCTACATGGCTAAGAGCTGCCGGCAGCTTTTGTCTTCTATTACTCAAAGCTGTAACTTAAGCCAGACCTGCTTTTTAGAATTCTTTACCATTTCTGGCTAACACAAGTTATATTTATGTGCATAGACAGAACGGTTGACATGCCACCACGTGGATGATCCCTGCACGTGAATCCCAAGCCAGGTGTGTCTATGGACAATTACCAATAAAAACAATGCACTGTGTGACCTCAGTACAGGGCAGCCTGTTCTGAGTGCCACACTGAAGAAAGGCAGGTGATTTACAGACTCAGGACTATACAGACTCTCTGTGGGTTGTCTTGTAAAGAGATAACTCACAGTTCCATTCAGTCAGTTATGGCAAAGTCACCATGACAGGAGTTGTACAAACTGTGTTGTGTACTTACTAATGCAGTGGCCGTGTTTGAGTGTGACTGTGGTTTGTGTGTGTCTGATGAAATTCCTCTTTGATGCATGTCTGTTTGGTCATCCCACTATTCAGCCTTGGCTCTTTTGAGTGATTAACTGAGCATGACTTCAAACTGCACATCCAGCATCAGGTGATTAAATTACTATTCAGCTCATTCTTGGAACATAATTAACAACAACATCCAAAAATCTGGCTACAACTGCAGTGTATCAGGCAACGGTTTGACACACTGCAGTTGTGACCTAACTTTCCACTCTTTCCAGATCAGTCAAGACAGGTTTGACTTAACCGGATCTACAAAGCTTGAATTGCCACTGAAAAGGCCAGACAAAACGTGCAGAGTGCTGGAGAATTGTGGTCCTGATCAATTAATCATGAAAATATTAAAACAATATGTTAACAGATATAGTTTACATCTGACTGGTGTTCATATAAGACTGCGGCTTACATGTGAATGGTTACACGTGTTTGTGTTTGTCTAGACAGTTCTGTGATGGAGGACTGATTCAGTGCGGTAATGGCCCTGAGGAAACAGATCTAAATGGGAACTGAGCATCTGCGAGATGATAAAAGCGTGAGGAGATGACAGCAATGGGAGTCATAAATGACCTCATAAGCTGAGATCTGATCCCCCTGTTGACATTCGGGACAACGCAGTGCAAAGCTTTCCACACGAGAACACAGCATCATAGGATCCAATAACAGTTTCTGGGCTGCCAGCTTTCTTGAGTGAAAGTACAACCATTGTTGTGCCTTCTGCACAGGGATGATGCTCTAAATAAGGTCATTTGAGATATAAATGTAAATTTACATATGGTAAACATATACATATAGGTAGTTATTTTACAATTTAGATATCCATATTTTATATTACTAGATTGTATAGTGTACATTTTATACAGCACTGTTGGTATAGTGTATTCTTAATTTTTGCTGCTCTTAACTTTGTACTGTCCATTTTCCGCCGTGACAAAGCAAATTTCCCACTTGTGGCAAAGGTTTATCTTATTTTATCTTATCTTATCTCTTATAAACACCCAGCTACCTGAAGCTGGAGATCATCTCCTCTCCAGCCTATCTCTGTTAATGAAGACTAGAGTTAAGATGGTGAGGATTTAAAGATTAGGACACAGTGTGACTTACTGTGAGCGAGGGCTGGGCGATTAATCGAAAAGTAATCGAAATCGACATTCAGAACCTGCGATCGATCAGATTTTCCCAAGTCGATTATATCGATTACTTTCCCTTTAAGAATAATTCTAGACTCAAGGTCAGGATTCCTGTTCTTGAGGTGGTTTGTAAAAACATTCTTGTCTGAACAAAGCCACAGCGTTCGAGCATGCTGTGAAGCTTTGTCCACTTTTACAGTTTAATGTTTCTTAAACCACAGCAACTCTAAATCTGCAGCATTTTAATACCATAATGATAAACTATATGTGGTTTGAGCCGGTTGCGAGAAGCTTCTGTGATGTTTTTTGTGAAAAACATTTGGTGATCATTGACCACTCCAATGTTTGTTAGCAATGTTAGCCTCCAGTTCTAATTGGAAAAAGATGTGAATTAGATTTTTTTCTCCAAACTATTAATTTAATAATAAACATTTATCCTTATTGTCCTTATAGAGCATAAGCATGTTTTTAACGTAAGAAAAAGCAAGCAACCAGACTGCATCCAATTTTTAAAAATACTTACAATAATACTTTACCATTTCTGGCTAACACAAGTTATACTTATGTGCATAGACAGAACGGTTGACATGCCGCCACGTGGATGATCCCTGCACGTGAATCCCAAACCAGGTGTGTCTATGGACAATTACCAATCAAAACAATGCACTGTGTGACTCCAGTACAGGGCAGCCTGTTCTGAGTGCCACACTGAAGAAAGGCAGGTGATTTACAGACTCAGGACTATACAGACTCTCTGTGGGTTGTCTTGTAAAGAGATAACTCACAGTTCCATTCAGTCAGTTATGGCAAAGTCACCATGACAGGAGTTGTACAAACTGTGTTGTGTACTTACTAATGCAGTGGCCGTGTTTGAGTGTGACTGTGGTTTGTGTGTGTCTGATGAAATTCCTCTTTGATGCATGTCTGTTTGGTCATCCCACTATTCAGCCTTGGCTCTTTTGAGTGATTAACTGAGCATGACTTCAAACTGCACATCCAGCATCAGGTGATTAAATTACTATTCAGCTCATTCTTGGAACATAATTAACAACAACATCCAAAAATCTGGCTACAACTGCAGTGTATCAGGCAACTTTTTCCACAAAAAGTAAGCAACCAGACTGCATCCAATTTTTAAAAATACTTACAATAAAATAACGTGAAGTTAAAATAACTTCTAACAGCTATTGTTTTGTGTTTTGTTTTTGTGTTTGGTGTTCTATTAACATATTACATCCCAGTGTGAGGTAAAGTATAGAACATGTTTATTTTATGCGATGCCTAAGCAGTGTTCGAGTATCCCCATAGCAACATCATCTGTGCATTTTCACAGCAATCTGTCTTTTGCTTTTTTGTATTTTGGACCATCAAAGTAACTGTTTCCGTATTACTTTGTCTTACACATTACTTTGTCGTGTCCGGCATCATAGCAAGCATAATGTGAAGCTGGGTGCCTTGGTGTGCCAGACATCTTTGCTTTGCCAAGTGGGGCTTGGCAGTATAAGCCCCTCTTGTTATCTGAAATTTTTATTTATTTATTTCGATTATTTGATTTAAAATTAAGCCAAATAAAAAAAGAACACCCTTTAGTGTCGCGCATATGAATATAGTTCACGGTCCATAGTGCCCCCCATAGTCAGTTAGATGCCAGCCTGTTAGATCCGCTCTGAAGCTGGTTTTCGTGTGTTTTCTAAATGTAACTTTTTAAGTGTTTTTAAGAGAATAAATTGCAAAAATCCCAGCTGTGTTGTTTTAATCTCGCTCCTGATGGCTACAATAACTGTTCTGAAGCAGATGAGCAACTCCTGATGAGAGCTAGACAAGATAAAGTACTGCTTCCTCAGACGAGATCAGTAGCCAGTGTTAAAGTTAAGCCTCTTACAGTAAAATGAGACCAAGAAAAGAGATCTTGTACAAAAACTCTGGCTGGTATTGTGTGTGTGTGTGTGTGTGTGTGTGTGTGTGTGTGTGTGTGTGTGTGTGTGCAGGTGGTGGAATCTGCTGTGAGGAGGATTAGGGTATCATCCATGACACTACGCTATCTGCTCTTTATGTGATGTTTCAGAGTATTCCCACAAACGGTAGCTCACATTTAACAGGAAATATCTGAACGGGATGAGACAGCATCCACATCCTAACATCCCTGAGATTCTCTTCCCTCTGAATGAGTAATCAAAATAGACATGATGATGCATGTGGAAAAGTCCCAAAAATGCCTAGTTAATTGAGTGTTGGAACAGCTACTGAAAGGGTAATCCATTACAAAAGATTCCTTCTTTCAGACTGTAAGCAAGTCATTTAGTTACTTTGTCCTGGAAAAAGGTCATTTTATGCCTCATTACTTTGCTCAGTACATTCAGTTACTCTTTTAAACCCATACAAACCTGTACCAACCGGGAAAACCCCACCGTTATTTTGTCCTGTAATTTATCCTTAAAAGTAGAAAAAAAAAAAGAAAATCACAATAAACATTAGTTCTAAGGCCTCCAGAAATGACAATCAGACTATTCATCTAGAAACAGCTACTTGTCCAAAAGCATCCATCCATCCATTATCTGAACAGCTTATTCTTAAGCAGTGTCACAGGGGTTCCTGGAGTCTAAACCAGCAGTCATGGGGTGGAGAGGTGGGGAAACACCCTGGACAGGCCAAGTCATCACAGGGCAAATACACACACACACACACACACACACACACACACGCACACGCACACACACACACACACACACACACACACACACACACACACACACACA
>JBBPDB010020330.1:0-12424 GCA_037974465.1 Brachypetersius altus | reverse complement strand
AGACAGACAGAGAGAGAGAGAGGGGGAGAGAGAGACAGAGACAGACAGACAGAGAGAGAGAGAGAGAGAGAGGGAGAGAGAGAGAGAGAGGGAGAGAGGGAGAGGGAGAGGGAGAGGAAGAGAGAGAGAGAGAGAGAGAGGAAAAGCCACCGGTGAAAATTAGAGGGTGGTTAGAGAGTCCAGACCTTCATTCAGACCAAGACGCATCACATTTACCTCCTGAGAAGAGGGACTCCAAACTACATTATCTTCAACAAAGACACTGCTGCCATCCCTGCTTAGTTCTGCAAGAAAAAAAGAAAACAGGCTGGATCACAGTGCGGGTGGTGCGACGGGAACAAAGCAAAGAGAAACCCAAATGATCTAAAGGATCTAGGGAGCAATGTGTTCATGCAGATCAGAGGGAAATGAGGGAGGGAGGGATGGATGCCTTGAAAATACTGTGGTTTAAGAGCATTTTCTGGTAGTTACTCGCACTTAAAACTGAGTTTAAGTGTCCTGCTCACACCTCTCTTACTGGTTATCTTCTGTAGTCGCACCGTGCACGGCCTCATTGACACTGAAAGGTCAACCATCTCTGGAAAACAACATATTGTTTCTATGAATCCAGGTGGCTTTAAAGAGCGCTGTGTTTCCTTCTCCAAAGAGCATAGCAAGTAACTACACAGAGATGCAACACATAGATATTTTAGTAAAAAGGTTATAAAAAAAGTGCAGAAGTCATTACAAGAGTGATTGCAGAGAAACAGCAGCAGCATGTGATCGATCTGACAGAGTTCATTTAAAAACAGAGACCTCTTTCAGGGAAATCCACCTTCCTGAAACAGTGTAACCCCTTACTGTACACAGTAGCTTTACTATCCAGTTAATCTTCAAGAAACCATGTTCCACCGATCAGCCAAGACGCGTTCAGAGGCCAAATTTCGCTTTTTAGTTCAGAACAGGAGCAACTAGGCTAATGTCACAAATACTAGACCATAAACCCCAAACTTTTCTGAACCCACTCAAACCACAGCCAGCTCTTCATTAAGGTGTATCAGACTAGTGGACGTGGTTTAGGACGCAGTATGACTTACTGTGAGCTGTAAAAATGAACTGAACTCCTTCATTAAGGTGGATCAGACTAGTGGGCGTGGTTTAGGGCGCAGTATGACTTACTGTGAGCTGTAAAAATGAACTGAACTCTTTCATTAAGGTGGATCAGACTAGTGGACGTGGTTTAGGGAACAGTATTAACAATGCACATGGATTTGGGTGACTATTGACTTCTAGTTATTGAACACTACATTAGTCTTGTGGTTCCAGTGCTAAAGACGTTTCGTCTCCAAACAAATCCTGGCTGATAGACTGTATCCTCAGTCGGTGGGAAAATGACTAAATTTGATTATTTATTATAGAACATCCATTAAAAATGATCCGGTACAAAACTATGAAACTGATGCGTTAATGCAGTTACATGTAGCGGAGGAACTGGAGCATCCAATCAATAATGCAGTCTCTGTCCAAAACCACACTCAGCAGGTTGTAACATCTGAGGTCCTCCACCATTTACACACTTTAATACAACCAGACACAAGGAGAACCACACCCAAACAAGAGCCCAGCAAGGATGAGATCGTTTTAAATCCCACATCATAGTTTTACATGTTTTTTATTTTAATTTTATCGACTATGTGTGGCCAATTTGGCCAAAGGCTCAGATTTACCTGCCAATGGAGAAAAACATAAACTTCCATGAACAGGTAACACAGACGCAAGCTAAATCTTCTAAAACTCTCAGAAATACGAGACATTTGTAAGATCGTTTCCTTTGCGGGGCGTTCTTTTTTCAGTGTGGGCTGTATCTACAGGACCCTGAGATCAATGGCAACAAAGAAACCCATCCAAAAGTTCACAGATGCTGCTGTGGAGAAGACATGAAAGAAGTGTTATTCTATCGTGTAATTACAGGCCGGTCTAGCTAAAGAAAATGTAGCCAAATGAACTTCAAGCACTTACCTGATCGCTTCTTCCTCCGCCCGTTTCCGACAGTGGAGGCTGTAGTGCTGCTCGGTTCCGACAGGGAGTCGTCCAGCACCTCATCAGACTCGCTTCCATCCAACTGACCCGCATCTCCGTTCTCCACCGCCTGCACAGGACACGTTTATATCAGGAACAACTATTTCCTTCCCCTCTTTCATACTGTCCGCAACTATACGCCACAATTTAAATACAACAAAATAAAATCATGTTCAGCTAAGGACTATAACGTCTATTATACCAAAGCTATTACCTCTCTTCTCCTTTCAATACCTAATCATTATTTACATGCCAAAAAAACCTATTTAAATATTGCACAAATATTGGACAGACCGTGAACAGGCAGAAATATGACTTTGTAAATAATTTAAAAAATCAGGTAAATTTGAAATGCCTCTTTTCCACACCTGAGCAAAGACTTTCTCCGCCTCCAGAGGAGGACAGGGCAGTGCCAGAAGGCTCAGGATAAGCTTTCTGAAGGGAGAGTCCTGCCCGATGGTCTTGAGGACCGAACTCCAATGTCGCTCTAACGAAAGGCTGGGCGAGGCGCCTGAGAGACCTGCGCCGTGTCCGTTTGCCACTTTCTCCTCCCCGTCTCCCTCCTCAATGAGCTGGTACTCCAGGAACTCGTCTCTGAGCTGTGCAGAAGCTTCTGGGGTGTCACAAAGCCCGAAGTGGGCGCCAAGATCTACCACAGCCTTGCCTGTGACCTTCAGCCTTCCCTGTGGGCTGAGGAGCTGCGACATGCTCCTCAGAGCACCGTCGCTCAAGGGAAGCCCTTTAGCTACGCAAGCTGTAACGGCCTTGTAGAACGCCATGCACTCGTCCTGAAAGGTCTGCAGGGAGTCGCTCAGTTCAGCTTCCTTTTCAGACAGAAAGTCCTCCACCGCTGACCCACCGAAGCTGAGCTCAGTGCTTTGAAGGTACAGCTTCGGGTTCTCGAGAATGGATGGGTCTCGTTCCTTCAGAAAACGCACGACGGCCTGAGGGCGGAGAAAGCTTGAGGCGTAGGATCGTAGAAGACCACTGGCTTCCCGTAGAATCTGCACAAGGTCGGCGCGGGCAGAACCCTCGCGGCTTTCCAGGCGATCACTGAACGCCTTGAGGGGTCCAAGGCTGTGGTCCAGGAACATGAAAGTGACTCTGAGTTTGGGGTTTTCGAGCTGTGAGCAGATGAGTTTAATTTTGCTGTCATTACTGTCGCAAGAGGTGAAGAACGAGACCAAGTCCGTCCACAAGTCTAGCATCCTGTGTACCAGAACGCAAAAATTCTTGCAGTTGCTGGTGAGGGAACGGACAGAGCCTTCCAGGTCACCGAGATCCGCGAAAAGCTGCAGGAGACTGTCGTTTGTTGTGTGGCAACTGGAATAATGTTCGTGAATGTTCTCAATCAGAGCTTGTACCTCGCCGGAAAGGACCTTTACTCCAGAATGGCAGGCCAGGTCCGCCAAGTCATACAGACCACCAAGAGCCACCACGTTAGGGTTGAGCTCCCTCAGCTTCGAGTCAACCTTTGCAGACGTCTCAACGTGGTCATCAACGTAAAACGCAGCCATGTTTCTGATCAGCAAGTCAAATTTTTCCAAGGTCTCCACCAAACAGTTGACCACGGAGTCGTCGGAGTCGGCGCAATGAAAAACATCCAAGATCCGTATGCGATGCTTCGCAGCCTTTTCGTCAAAAAAACCCAGAAGTACTACGAAGGCAGAGTCGCTTCCCTCGCTTTCTTCACCTAGTGCCACCAGGCCATACAGGTAGATGCAGTAGGGGAACCGCTTGGCGGCAGAAGAAATGTCCTGTGGGTACTGTAATCCAAGAACATGCCTAGCAACAACCTGGGATACCTGGTTAGTGTGTGCAGGCAGACAGTGGGCTTCGATGAAGCGCAGCATGAGTTCGTCGCATTTGAAAGAGTCGCGATTTCCAGACTGCTTAGACTTGCCATGACCTCTGGGACTGACCCATTCTACGGCTTCTTGCTGGTCGTTATTCTGTTCATGAAGATCCGGAACTGCAACAAATAGTAGATAAATTACACAAACAATCTGCCAATAAATGAACTGTTCACTGAAACATTATCCGTCATTTATCTCACCAAGTGTGACGCTTCTTCTCAAAACCTTTGGCCGCTGGGGAAAATGAAAAGCTGGTATCTGGAATCCCTGACCACTGCGTGCCTTTACTGGGTCGTAAACCTTCCCCGTAGAGTTGGCATCGAAGAATTTCCTAAACCACTTCAGAAAGGTATAACTAGGCCTGAATTTCCCCTTGATGAGCTCCTCCGCTAGAATGGGCTGCAATAAGAAGCGGTTTGTTAGAAATGCCACAAAATCCTGACGCCTCCATTTCAATTCTGCTGCTGAATCTAAACCCAGACACTGCTCTGCGTCAGTCAGACAAGAAGAATATTCACAGAACGGAAAATCTCACTTCTGTGACGCCCATTTTACTGAAGGCTGCCTGCAGAAGACTGTAGTTGTGCAGGAAATCGTCCTCGTCCTGGAACTGAAACTTTACTTGGCTTATGTTGATGGACCCTGGGAAGAGCCAGTGCATCAACTGGCAAAAACACGCCCCTGTGGAGAAACATCCTCACGTTATGCACTGGTCCTGCTCACTGTGCTGCTGATACAGTCTGCATGCAGTTACAGTCACAGTCACCACTGATCATTGGTGATTATGAGTATTTATAATGAATATCTGTGGTCCAAGCCAAGCTTCAGTCCTGGATGAGATTTACCTGAACATAAGTGCTCAATCATTGTGATGTCGGCTTGTAGTGTGCTGTTGAGCCAGCTCAGAACCTCACAGCGACTCCACTTGTCATGTGGGCCCAGAACAACATTTGTTGCCATTTTCTGGTTTCCTGAAAGAAACAGAGTTCAGACGTCGTCACACGGCCATTAACACAGAAACTAATTCCATGTTACATGTGGGAGCATCTTCCGTGCACAAATCTGCTAATGCTGAGGCTCACACTGATACATTCATAAAAAACAGAAATTTGGCTCTAGATCTTCCTGGATTAGCTTCACGGAAACAAAAGCATATCAGTCCGGTGTTGTCAGTAATGATTTGAATTACTGCCTGAAATCGAAGCATTAGTCTCATTTACATTTACGGCATTTATCAGACGCTTTTATCCAAAGCGACTTCCATTCCCTACCTACAGGGGGCAGTCTCTCCCCGGAGCAACATAAGGTTGAGGGTCTTGCTCAGGATTCGAACCCATGACCTCTTGGACTAGAGGCAAGTATCCTACCCACTACAGCACCACCACCCCAATACGACCTTAAACAAACACAGACTTATTTAATGTTAACTATGACTAAATATAGCTCCCAGCACGAGACTTTAAACCGTTATGATCAGATACTGATGTCAGAGGGGTCAGTGCGCGGACCCAGGTGCAGATGGCTACTTAATTGATGCCATCCTGGCAGCCAAACTGACGTTGCCTTTGGTCACCCTTGCCAACCGTGCCCCCTGTCGGCTGTTGATGGCTGTTCCTGAGACTCAACCCCTCACCCTGTGGATAGGGCAGCACACCAAATGGGTAACTCTGCCCCTGACCTCCCACTGATTCTCGGGCTCCTGCTGGAGCACTACCTGTCTGTAAAACTTGAGAAATCCACTATCCATCCATCTGTCGTATTTCTCAAGGTCATCATAACTAAAGCCAAACCCATTTGTTGTGAGGACCGACCACAAAAACCTGCCATACATTGTAATATAAAAAAAAAAATCACAGATGCTAATTGATACTAAAATTTAGTAACAGGTTCGATATCAATTAGCACTGGAATTGAGACTTAAATGCCAGTTTTGCATTTGTTCACAGACTACAACAATTTCCAACAGGCATGGCAGCAGGCAGCCCCTACACCCAGCTACCTGGAGGACCCAATGTTTACATGACAGCCGGCTCAGGACTCATTCAAAGGTGTGTACCGCTTTTCTTCCTCTGTAGAGAGCCAGGGGAGGCTTTGGGGAAGCTCTGGGACTATGGAGGCCCGAGGCTCACCCCCTGGCTCTTTATGGCGAAGCTCTCGTCCCCGCAGAACCGCAGAACCGGCACGACGGTCCCGTGAGCACACTTTAAATTATTTATTTAAAAGTTTTTTTCCCCCATGTAGTATCAAAAATAGTACTGAGTATCGAGCGCCATCCTTAGTATCGGTACTGAGAAATGTAAGTATCGTAACAAGCCTAATACACTGAACGGGCCAAACGCATGAATGCCAGATGGGCCCTCTTCTTCACCAGGTTAGTGCTTGGGGAGGCTCACGTACATCTGGATGGCCTAGTGGTTAGCGCTGCGATCGGAGGGTTGGGGTTCAGATCCCAACTGCTAGTGTCACCACTGAGGTGCCCTTAAGGAAGATACCATCTCCCCACGCAGCTCTCCGGACGCCTCACTTGGTGAATGGGTTAAATGCAGAGAAAGATTTTTTTCTATGTGTTGTACTTGTATGACTATGTATGTGACAAAGAATCGTCTTGGCTTTTGTTTGGGAAACAAATAATGGAGGGACAAAACGTACGACTTTAGAAATTCTGCTACAATGGTTCCATTTCACACCAAACCCACTCTGAATGGGCAGACTTCTGTAAACAGTAGAATTTCCCTTTAAGTAATCTGAGTGACACACATGGTCAGATTAATAGGCCAGCAGGGGTGGATGGGTTGGTGGTTGGGGGGGTGGGGTGTTTCTGACTGCACAATCTTCCTAAATAAATAAATAAATAAATAAATAAAGCTGCTTTACATGTAATTGTCTGATGCACCTCATTGCAAATAATGCAAATACCTACTATAACACTATACTATGTGCAGATACTATATGCTTATTACTGCTGTAATACTAAGCTATATGCACATAAGCAGTACTGTAATGTTACTACTATAATAAGTATATTCTTTTATTGAAAATATTATTATTTAAAACAATAAGCTCAATCTCCCCACCCCCACGCCAAGAGCACGTGCAAAACGAAAAGAGTTAAACGCATTTCCTTCTTTCCGTCGTCAGTTCCGCGACTTTTCTCCTCCCTTTTCAGAGAGGGTGGTGTGTGTGTGTGTGTGTGTGTGTGCGTGCGAGTGTAAATCTCGCGAGTCAGAATTTGATTTGCCGCGAATTTGTTTTGCCGATTCGAAAGGAAGTTTCACCACACACACACACACACACACACACACACACACACACACCGGGGTGTTTTTCTTCTCTTCTTTCATTGTAATGCACTTTTATAGCCTACAGACAGAAATAAAGTTTGAAACCTGAACGTGCACGCGTGAAACTACACGACCCTCCCGGGACCCCCGGCTCCCCGTGTCCCCGTGCAGCGGCGCCGGTTCGGGCTGGGAGTGCGAGCGCCGCGTCTTTGTTCGGTTCTGCTGTTTAATCTCCAGGAGCGCGGGGTCTGTGAGGGTCTCCGGGGGTCTCCGTGCTTTTTAGAAGCGTGCGCGTGTTCGTGCCGAACTTAATAATAAAAAAAAACGCGCCTGAAAATAAAAAATGAAAGAGAGTCGCACGGACGGACCGTCTTTGTGCACGAAGTGTCTCTTTGTGTCCCTTTGTGTCTTTCTCGGACGCCGCGCAGCCCCTCAGCCGTTCCCGCCCCCAAGTCCCGGTCCGCGACTCGCTCCCCCACTATTGTACGCGACGTGGGGCAGGACACGATCCTAAAATCGCCCCCCCTCGTTAAACCCGGACCTACCTCCGTGCTCCCGGCTCCAGCTGCCCACCCGCTCCGGTCTGTCTCGGCTCCTCTCCGGGACACCCCCACAGAGACACCCGCTCTCCAACTTATCCATTTTGCTCATTCTGATTGGTCTGAAAGTCCGAGGGGGTGGGATTACACGTTATCCCGAACGGGATAGGTCGAGGCACCCGAAAGGGGGCGGTCCCTTTTCACGCGGGTTTAGTTTAATTACCCGACCGAAAGTGATCATTTAACATCGTGGCGAATTTATTAAATACACTTATCATAACTAAAGTGTATTAACAGTATGCATTAATATACATTAAATTAATTTATTTTATATTAGATCGGCGAAACTGAACTGTATCAGTGTTTGTCATGTCCTAAGTTCTAAGATCTGAAGGGCAGTCGTGCGTTAGTGCGTTTCACCGTCGCGGTCCACTTTTGTTCGTTCTGATCGCTCTAGAAGTCAGAGAGGAGTTACACTTTTTCTTGGAGAGGATTGGCCGAAACAGCCATAGGGGGCGGTCCTAAGCGTGTAAAGCTTGTTTCCTTTAGTTATTTGACCTTGTTGTCAATTTATTTAATGTCTTAGACATCGAGAAAATCAGTTAAATTTATCCTGTATCAGTGTTTATCGTATTCTAAAACCGATTAAAAAACAATCAGGAAAGTATATTAACTAATGAGCAACCCTACAATTATGCCACATTCCATTTTGCTCATTCGGATTGGTCTAGGACTACAAAAGGGTGGTTATACTTTATCCAAACACACACATAGGGGACTTTCCTACTGCTCTAGTTCAGTTTAATTACCAGTTTAATGTCTAGTCGAATGTATACATTTATAACAACTGTTTATTCAATATATAAATAGAAATTCAATACACGCATTCTACTGAAGCGGTGAAATTAAACACGGATCCGTGTTAATCGCGATTTATAGGCTAGCCTTGGTTTACTGACCCAACAATGGTGTCAGAGAGACGTTTATTTATTTGTCAGGTTTATTTGGCAAGTTCTAAGAGAGTGATTAACTCATTTCAGTGTTTTTATATCCTAAAACCGTCCAAAGAACAATTGAACAAATACATTATTGCATAATATGTTGTCACTGCTTTGGACCGTCACACAGATTGGTCTGTGGCTTCGAAGAGGGGCGGGGTTATCTATTTTCTTTAACGGGATAGGCCGGTGAGGCTGTCCCACGAAGGCGCACAAAGAGTTCGTTGACCAAAGAGGTGATTAGATCAGATTGATTAGATCAAATTGATTAGATCAGATCAGACTGATCAGACATTCGATTCATGTCAGTGCTGCACGTGCCAAAACTATCAAGGGTTAATAATACAAATAAGCCCATACTAGTGTTCCTGTCGTCACACTTCATTTCATTGTCGTCACAAGCCATTATATAAGAAGGGGGGGTTACGTGGTGCCCCCTTCCTTTCGCCCCTCCCCCACTTGTCCCACCAGCTTTTCCATAAACAGAGTCAATGGTTCTGAGAACTACAGAAATGTTCCTTATTGTTCTGTGCACTTTGTTCCGAAAAAAAATCAGACAGAAGAACTACAGACCCCTCCACTAATGAAGATGCGCGATTTGTACGGGAAACTCCTCCCAAAACACTACAGCTACCCCCCACCCCCCCACCTCCATTTCATGATGATTCTTTGGACAGTTTCAGGATACGATAAATACGGACAGGAGTTACATTTCTGATAGTTTCAGATAGTTTCTCGATTTGTAATTAAATAATTGCCCCTCTGACACTATTATTGAATTAAACTAGCCTAGAGCAGTCGGACCGCCTCCTTTTGGCTTTCTCAGCCAATCCTGTTGGGGAAAAGTGTAACCCCCGCCCATTTGGATTTCCAGGCCAATCAAAACGAGCAAAATGAAATATGACGGTCTATTTGATTGTTATATGGACAGGTTTAGGAAACACAGATAGGAGTTGATATATTTTTATGATCACACACATACAACAGTATGCACCCCCCTTTGTTCCAGACCCCCCATGTGAAAATTAATAACAATAACAACGGCAACAATAATAACAATAATTACTGTTAATACTAATAATATTATTATCAATAATAATAATACATTATTATTATTATTATTGTTGTTGTTGTTACTGTTATTATTATTTTTATTTTTAATCCAGCCTCGCGAGGCTATAGTACAAATTTAATATTAATAATTTTAGTAACAATTTTAATACATGTGTTTTTTTAAAAACATTTCGTAAAATATTCTGATTGTAACAAATGTACTTTAAATATTTTTAACTTATAAAATTCATTAATGTAGTTTTAACATTTGCAGCAGAAAGTCACGCTTTTCCCTAAGAATGTTGCTACATTTGGAGCTTCCCGCGCTCCATTTAGCACCAAGGAGTCGGAAACGAGGCCGAAGCAAATGGCGGCGCTCCACGTGGTCCTTACTGAATAGCAGGCTGGCCGGTTCGGTTATAAGTGAAATGGGAGGTGTGGAAGTCCAGTACGACCAGTTATCCACTCTGGACGAACTCAGACTGGGATTCTGCCAGTGCTGGACTGGACAACGTTGCATCCCGTCAGAACCCCCCACCCCAAAGAACATATCGGTGCATATTCCCGTTAGCAGCCCACCCCCCTCCCCGGGTGGGCCGGTCTCAAAAAGCCCGACATGTTTTTTTTTGTCCCATTCCAGCCCTGAATACTGCTCTGGGAAGTTCTGGCTCACTCTCTTCCAGAGTGAAACTCCTTCTGATCTTCACCTTCACCCACAGTCCAGTAGACCAACTCACCTCCATCAACACTTCAGATCCAAAATGAAATGTCCTTCCAGTTTTATGAGCCATCAAGAGTCTTTATTCGTCACAGACACAGTATGAGTAAAATGCGCTCCTATAAAAAGACTCTAGTCTCTAGAAATGTAAAAAGACTATAAATCACTTCTGAGAGCGCCTAAAACCTTCAACAGACACGAAATAAATTAAATAACCGAGAGTGAAATATTCAAATACATTTGTGAATACCACTTTTAATTTGGATTAAGTTCTGTGTTTGGAGTGTTTAGCTCTGTTTTTGTAAATCCAGGATTTGTTTAATGGATTCGTGTTTTATTTATTAATTAATTTCATACTCTTTATTGTTCATTAATGAAATGTTTAAGCCTATTTTTGTGACACCACTGATCCTCCATACATCAGAACCTATAATATCAGAATCTCTCCATAGAATATTTATTAATCATTTAATAATTGATAGTTTTAGTAATAGTACCCCAGTATTAAGGACTGGTGGTTTCGTGAAAACTGCTTCCCACACTAAAAATCAAAGCTTTTCGACTTTAAAAGTAATCTGTTTGCCTTAAAAAGAATTGAACTCATAATAATTAACCAATCTATTCTACACTGCGTGTATTTAAAGTTTAATGAACTCAGGATATTCCAAGGCAACCAGGCTGAGGTGTGATCAGAACAAGTATGGATGGGCATTTGGCTTTGTTTTATACTTAAAAAAGCAAAAATTATGGCAGAAAAAAAATCATAAACTGTTCATAACCTATTGTTCAATACAAAATCTTGTTTTAATTTTTGTGAACAAATGTAAAACTACATTTACAAGGTAAATATCAATAAAGTCAAATGTATACACATGAGAGCACGAACAGAAACGTGTTGGCGGAATTTTTCTTCGAAACCAACTAATAATTGTTCCACATTTGAGTGACACCGTAGACAAGTGTTAGAAACAACATGAACACTAACCAAGTTGGTAGTGACAAAGGCAAGCCACACACACAGGCGCCATCTTTAAAAGTTAAATTGAACCCTGTTCGTCTTCAGCTGCTGAAAAATGATGCCGCACTCCTTTTAACGGGAACACGGAAGAAAGAGAACGTTACTCATGTGATATCTTCACTGCACTGTCTGCCTGTCCATTTTAAATGTTATTATTTATTTTTAACTACTTGAATGGTCTTGCCCCGTCCTACCTCTCTGAGCCGCCGCACTTGCCCTCTCCTTCCCGGCCGCTTCTGGATGGAGGACACGGCGGAAGCTCCGGGGAAATAGGGCATCTGTCGTTGCGGCTCTCAAATTGTAGAATTAATGCCAGTACACAGTAGACAGGCCTCTTCACTGGCCATTTTTAAATCTACTCTTAAGACCCACCTTTTCTGCTTGCCTTTCGACCCAGTGTGAGCTGTTGAATTTATTTTAATTGTATTGTTCTTACACATGTTCGTTTGTGCCTTGTACTTTTATTCATGTTATTAAAAAAAAAATACTATTACTTTCATCGTGTTTATTTGTACTACTTTTCGTTTTTAATGTATTCTATTCCTACGTTCAGCACTTTGTTCAGTGGTTGATGTTGTTAAAGTGCTTTATAAATAAATTCGGCCTGGCCGGAAACCGAAAATTCGCGGAAACCAGAGATCCTTCACATTTTTTGCTTTTTTTCTAGGCATTCTAGGCAATTATTAAGCAAAATATAATTTACTAATTTTGTAACAAATTTTAACATATGTTAAAAAAAATTCACTTTAAATATAACTGTAATTTTACTGTATTTTTATTACATCACTATTTACATACAAGCACTGCTGGAGACAGCAGTTCAGTCTAAACTGTACAGTACAGTCTATACAGGAGTAACATCACTATTTACATTCTAGCACTGCGGGAGACAGCAGTTCAGTG
>JBBPDB010020321.1:0-12425 GCA_037974465.1 Brachypetersius altus | reverse complement strand
TGGGAGTGCATAGCCTGCATAGTGTGATTAAGGAAACCTATAAACATTTAAAAATCACTCTGTATACAGTCTAACATTAGTTTTTTATAAACGGATTTTAAGTTTTTTAAGTCCTTTACACTATATGTATGATAGGGGGCCCACGGTTGTGCAACTCCTCCAGAGTTGAGGGTTTGAATCCCGGTCCTGGTCTTGTGTGTGTGTGTGTGTGTGTGGAGTTTATATGTCCTCCTCCTGGTGGTGTGTGTTTCCTCCAGGATCTCCAGTTTCCTCCCACAGTCCAAAGCAATGCTGTCAGGTGAACTGGGGATTCTAAATTGACTGTGTGTGTGTGTGTGTGAGAGAGAGAGTCCCTGCCTGGCGCCTGTAGACCCCGGGACAGGCACCAGGTACCCGTGACCCTAGCAACTGATATTTACAGAAGTATCTACAGATAATGAATGAATCTGCATAAGCCTTTTCAAATGTGTTGGGAAAATGTTCGAAATCTGTTAAATGTGGGGTTTAACTGAAAGCCTATTATCTAGACGCCCCGTCTCGTCTTTATCCGCAGGGAGGAGTACATGGCTCACTTCGAGCAGAGGGCCCTGCTGGCGTTCTCAGTGGAGCCCCTCCTCCTCTACCCCACCCACTACACGGGCGAGCCCGGCTACACCAGCGACACCGAGACCTCCACCATCTGGGACGACGAGAGCAAAGCCACGGACTGGGACCGCCAGCACGGCCATAAAAACCGTAACCGCGGCGACGCCGGTCCCTCGCCCACCTCGGAGAGGGGTCACAGAGACGAACTCTGAGGCAGCCAATCACAGGGACACACTGGGGCTGAACTGATTGGTCGAACCACATTTAATCACCTGTGGGGGCTTCATTACTTTTTCTGAAAATACAAAACCATTGTATACTGCAATAAAAACTCACTACTGTTATAAAACACTGAATTCCATTGATATAAATGGTCACAATTTTATAAATACATATCACTCTACAGCACCAACTTTCCACAAGAGACATTTCAGTGTATTACAATAAAATTGTTTAAAATGTTGAAAAATGTCTAGCCAGATTGACAGATTAAGCTTACATTAAAATGACAAAATAGGCGGCTTTAAATTTTTCACCAGCTTAAGTCTCTGTCCACATGTAGCAAACAACAAAGGCTGTCCTGATACGCTTAAAAAAAAAAGTGAGCAGTGACCCCAAGTGACCTTTGCGGTGTAATGCCAAAGTCAGCAGCCCTTTTTAATAATACTGAGAAAAGGTCTTTGTCTAGTAAGTCAGGAGGAGTGACCAGGAAAGCCACCAGAATGTTTTAGTAAAATAAGGTTTATCTTTTTGTGAAAAAATGTATTATTACTATTTTTAGTTTAATTTTTTTTGCACATGACCACCTTGCGCCACTAGATAGTTTCTTGGCGGTAAAATTTAAGGTCAAAATATATGTTTATACTATATACTATAATTGCATCTAGGAAACAAATAAAATATTTTTAATACAAAAAAATTGTACACCCCTTTTAAATTACACACGTTCATATGTGCATTTTTATTGGCCCAGTTGAGCGAAGTGGGGTAAAAAAATGTAATATAAAATGTTTCTTTTGCACAAACTACAATACTTAATTTCCCCCCAAAGCATTAGAATCCTCAGTAGCAAGCATGTTCCCTGTACAGGATAGGTACTTAAAAATGAGAATATTAATAAGTTCATATAAACTTTGCCAAAACCTTTGCACTGAGAAAATTCTTAAATACACCTTTTTTTAAAAAAAGACCACGCCACACCCTCAAATACACCGTCATAATTAGTTTATTATTCGAAAAAAAAAACTGGCAGTTTATTTTTATTGTGGTTTGAGGCAAACAATGAACCCGAGTATTAAAGTTTCATACCTAAAAATAAGCTATGGAAGGAAAAAAATTTTAAATCACACACGGATAATAGCATGTAATAAATTAAAAGCGGAATACAAAATGAAAACAAAAACGAGTCGTAAAAAATAAAGCATGCTTACATGTCGGTGCTGCACATGAAGAATGGAGGTTTTCAGCATTTCAGTTTTAGACACCTGAGGAGATGCATCAAAGCTCATGGTCCAACTCGCCCAATCCCACCCAACCCCTTCCCCCATTTACCCCCCCTCCCTCCCCCCATGCTAAGACAGGCCTGTGTGAGTGGGACGTCCGGACGGGGTCCCGGCGGACGTCGTGTTAGTGTGATAACTGGCCGAGAATGTTTACACTGAGAAGATGTGCATTAGGTTTAGTGTGTGTTGGGAGAAGAAAAATAAAAGCTTATGGTCGGACAAAAGGTCGGACAAGACCGAGATTGTATCGACACCAAGCAAGAAGGCTTCTGAGGTGACCTTTCCCCTCTCCACACTGTTTCCACTCCTGACCCAAACACAAGACAAGCAATCGCGATTGGGACGAGACCTTAATGATGCAGCATTTAAAGCCCCGCCCCCAAACCCTCCCATAGAACCCCTACAGTGTACTAGCTGTCTTTACCGCTAGCATTACCACTAAGCTAAGTCACTCGTGTGGACTTCACCCTATACTACCTACAAGGCTTACTTTCCAACTGAACACCGTACCCAGACCTGCCAGAGGGGATCAAATCGACTAGCCGGACCCTAATTAGACAAAGCTAACTAGCGCCCCCTAGTGTTTGTCCGTTATAATCAACACTGGCTTTTCTGGGTGAAGTGTCCCACTTACATCTGAGCACTAATACACAGCACAAAGCAGTGGTGCTATTAAAAAACACAATTATACAAAAATAAAATACATAGAGAAAGATAGAAATTCAAGGCATAGACAAAAAGGAATGCAGCAAAAAAAGAGAGACGAGGGCAAGAGTCAGACTAGTCCCATTTGGTGGCATTTACTGGTTAAGCGTCCACTGTGGGTCAGCTGGATGTGGGAGGGATATCAAATGCAGGGTTGATTCCGCGGCAAAAAAAGGGGGCTTTGTAAAAGCGGGAGTGGAGTGACGCAGCGGCGCGGCGGTCCCGATTCGTCAAGAAACAGATACAAGTCCGCAGCAGCCGAAAACAGGGCACCATTGACGCGTCTGCCAAAACCAGGACAACAGATCCAAAGACGACTCGAAACCAAAGGTCGGACACATTGAACTTAATGAGGCCCAGCGAAACCCACGCGGATTCAGAAGCGCTACCTTTCGGGGGAGGGAAAAACGCCACGGCTGCCCATAAAGAAACTGCTTTTCCAAGAAAAGAGTCTGAAGAATGTCTGAAGTTTTTTTTGTTCGACAACAGATGCACAGTAGACCACTGGCTTTCCTGACCGTATGAAGGAAGAGTTCGGTGAAAAGCTAAACAGTTTTTGGATAACCCGAGTGGTCCAACAGACAATGGATGTTTGGAGTCTAGCTTCTTTAGCTTAGTGTTGGAGCCACATTGATAATGAACACTAAATATTCCGCCAAATCGTACCCATTCAAATACAACAAGAAGGGTAGACTTGTGGAAGTAGCTTCCTGCTGCTTTGTGAAGGGCCGCCCAAAGAAGTGAATCATTGCATAACGACTAAATAATGATAAAATATTGTATCTGTTTTCATCTCAAAGCTAGTCATACTGTGACCTAAACCACATCCACAAGTGCGCTCCACCTCAATTAAGGGCTGGATGCGGTTTGAAAGACGTTTTTGGGTTTCGGAGAGTTACTGAGTTCTTACGTTTGTAATCAGTGTAGCCTTACAGTTGAGGTTACAAGCCAAAGAAGTGACATTTAGATACCAAAAATATCTTTGCTAATCAACCTTATCTGGACAATGTAGAAAACATTTTCCCCTACGTAGTCCAGATGATCCCTTTTCACCGAACTACTCCTTTAAAGCCGCTGCACTTTGAGGAGCTGCCAGCAGCCCCCAGCAGCAGAGCTTGTATTGCATGATATGAAGTTGAAACAGGTACTAGCATATTATTATACTATTTTCTTTTTTGCTCGAATGCAGAGAGGAAGACGTTGGAGAGCCGTAGAGGAGGCCCGGTCGAGGGACCGTCTATGAGGAATGGAGGCCCGTTTTAAAGGGCAAAGCTTGTGTACCTGGAAATAGTTTGACAGAAGAGGAAAAACAACTAAAACACACACACACACACGAAATGAAAAAATTCAAACAAGTCCATTCTTTTTTTTTTTTTGTCCATTTGTCCTTTCTCGCACTTGTCCAAGCACTTGGAAAAAGGTGCATAACAGACTAAAGCATCGGGTTTATTGTGACAGGTCTTCCAATTCCACAGTGTTCCTTTATTTCACCGTAGAAGTCCATTTTTATACAGTTTTGCCCATCACACTAACAGACAAAATACCATCCGTCAACACCTATAAGAAAAGTGCAATATTGCATAATGTGTATTTTTCTTTAGTTGAGGAAATAATAAAAGAAAACGTGCCTTGCGGCCAACATCGCCTGTAGAAAGTGTGTAACGGTAAACAATGGTGCAAAGGAAGTCGGACAGGTTTAAGGCTTTCTGAGATTCCTGATGTGTTGTGTTGTTCGCTGAGATCGACGTGAGTTTTGGAGAGAGCCTGCTTTGCTGCTCTCTCTGCTACGTACACACACTGGGGAGGCTCGGCAGGCAAGCTCCCCCCACACACACAAACAAACAAACAAAAACAAGCAAGCAGCACTAGTCTATCCATTAGAGCAAACAGGTGCTCTGCATCCCTCTAACTTTAGGTCTAAAACCCAGGCATCAGCATCACTCCAGGTCATTAATAGATCATCTCTACTGTAGAAGCTTTAACCATAGATATATATTTATATATACACACACACACACGCGCGCGCATACACAGTCACAAGCCATTTGCAACACTATTGGACATGGTGCTCCATGTCTGTACATGAGGATATTCTGAGGATAAATAAAAAAAGCAATATGCAAATGATCTAAAAAGAACACCTTTCAGTTTCCATGGAACTTCAGTGTCAACTCTAATGATGTGTATGTGTGTGTGTATATACACAGGTATATATACATACACACACACTTGCATGTGTATATGCATACATAATTGTCTATTACACACATCTGTAATGGATACACATGCAATTGCAAATAAAAATAAGTTATAACAATATTAGACAAAATATGATGGTTCCTCACACTTTATATGCTGTATTTCTACCCAAACAAAACATTTCCGCTCCCGTCCTCACGTTTTCCTTACATTTAGCATTGGTGGGCATCAGCTCCCCCACCTGTATGTGAGCTGTTACATGTAAACCAATGGTGAGGACGCACAATTTGAAGGATGGTGAAAGAAGTTCAGTGTGTCTTAACGACTGTGTTACAAGTATTGCCTAATCGTTTCCGCGATCAAAATCTTACACAATCCCCACAATTCAGTCCCACTTCTGTGATAGGAAGAAGTGAAAACTGAGCACCAGTGAATGCCTGCTAATGTCAACCCTGTCACCAGCCAGGCATGGTGGAGGAGGGATAGGGGAGACGGGGTGAGTGTGCAAGATACCTGCTTAGACCTGGAATGACTTAGCAAAGTAGAATAGTGTCCGTTAACAGTGGCCTAACTTTATAAATAAATCAGAAATTTTTAAAAAGTGGGGGATATTTTGAGAATCTTAAACATGGATGAGAGGTCATGCGACTGAATTGGGCGTCAGGATCGAACCCGAAGACAGCAATGACTGTGCTGCTCCGATTATCTTGTTGGCTTGGAGCGACGTCCAACGAGTAGCATGTTGTGCTTTCGACGAGGGGGACCAGCGCATCATCGGCCCAAAGTCCAACCGAACTGCACGATGCCAAGGTTACAGCAGATCTGGCATCATTCATCAACCATGCTTGAGTTTCTACAGTCAGGCAAAAAAGGAATGTGGTCGTTTTTCTCTGACTGCCACAAATGGACATTGTTGCCGGGCGGTCTGGGAGGACAGAGGCGTGGAGCTCCTCCCAAAAACCATTTCAGCCCGTGAGAGATAACAGGGTTTTTTTTCAAAGCAGAACTTCTCCATAAGAGCTTCTCTTATGTTTCCTATTGGATAGGCCTGACTAATCTGAGATGCTCTGCTTTAAGAAATACCTCACAGATGTCAAAATGAAGAGTCTTGCAGGGGGTTGGGGTGATGAGGGGTAAAAAGGTGGGCCTGACTGAGGTCAGGGAGGAATGCCAGAGGAGATGTGAAGTGGACTGTGGTGCTGCCTCATTGAGACTCCAGCCCGACCGCTGACACTCCTTGGCACGAGCCCTTGCGGCTGATCATGGAAGGCTGGAAGTCGGGGTGGCGGCGGGCGTGTTTGATAAGGTGGTCGCTGCGCATGAAGCGTTTGTCGCACAGCGGGCACTGGAAGCGCTTCTCGCCAGTGTGAGTGCGGAGGTGGCGGGCCAGCTCGTCGGATCGGGCAAATTTCTTCTCACAGCCGACCCAGGTACAGGGAAATGGCCTCTCGCCTGCAAAACAAAAGATGAGACATTATGAGTGGGCGATATGACAAAAGTATTTTATTATAATGCTTTTGGTAGTAAAACATGGAACTGATCTATGTTCTTTACCCACTGTCTCTTTAAACTGCTGAAATTAGGAAGGTGCTTCAGATGTTATGAGAGACTGAGAAGAAGCTTTTATCCTTAGACCATAAGACTTCTCCACGACACGACAGCCACAACTAGCTACCTCATTGTGCCTCACCTGCCTTTCTAACTCACTGTAACCCATCTGCCTCATCACATCTCACTCGCCGCGCAACCTCACTGCACCCCGCCTTCCTTTACAAGCTATTCTGCAGATTTGCACACTACAGATCGTGTTTACACATAAAAGTTTGTGGTACTCAGTAATTATTTGAATATGGGTTTTTTCCAGCATATTTTTATTACTTAGCTCTAGGCTTTAATTTTCTCTTATTGTAACTACATTGTAGTCTCACGGGTGTTACAGTTACATTTCACTACACATTGCACAACTGAGTATGTGACAAAGAAAGATCCATGATGTGCTTAGAAAAGCCTATTGTGATTAGCACAATAAAGATAAATAATATTTGTGTTTCAATACCCGAGTCATGCTTCCACACTTAACCCAGTAATACTCCACATTCCTCACAGCAAATATCTCATTTACACAGTTTTCCCTGCTTCTCCTACACAAGCACCCAACACTTAAGTGTGTTACCGTTAGAAAAAGATACAAAAAGTGATGCTATAATATGGTATACTAATATACATTGGTGTATAACACATTTATAAGGCTTTATAATTGGCTCTGCATAAGTAGTACTGTAAAATACTTCTATAATAATCTGGACATTTGTGATACAGTTGTACCTTTACAGATGATTATAGCAAGTATGTTATATAATTATAAGATGACAATATACCTCAGTACACTGAACTAATTGAAGCGATGAAGCCGCTTAGGATGAGAAATGTTTCTACAAGATTATCCAGCTATCCTATATTACTATTATTATATAGAAGAGTCCACTACACCACTACTTTAAGTGTCCCAAACAGGGATCATAATTAAATAAAATAATAGTAGAGAAACAGACATCAGCACTACTTTAATGTTAATAACGGCGGCAGCTATATAAGAATAATGCTAAAATTTTGATTCTGCCCATTTCTCCAACCAAAAAATATATAACTACACTATAAGGACACCTGACCATTACACCAACAGGGACAGTTGGGGGCACAGCATTCAAATTTTAACTTTAATATGGAGTTGGTCTCTCTTTGCTGCTGTAACAGCTTCTACTGTTCTTGGGTGGTTTCCTGCCTTCTTTGCCCCAAGTGTCTTTGTGGAGCCTGCTTTGAGCACTGGGTCACTACTTTGGCTAACTGTGATATTCCAATGCATAAACATTCTTACATTTTTTGGAAGTAACTGGTCATCTGATTTCAGTAATTAACAGTGTCCCAATACTTTCGTCCATATAGTGTATGTCCGTGATCACTGGAAGTTGCGGGCCACCTGGATTCAGTAATGAACAGGTTGTCCCAATACTTTTGTCCACTTAGTGTGGGTAAGGACAGCACCCCCCGCCCACAGCCGGGTTGGAGGTTCATATGCAAATTCTGAGTCAGTCACAATTTCGGTCCTCCCTCACTCCTTCTCTCCTTTGTTCATTAATGTCTTTGTTCGGGAGCCCGGCGGCGAGTCGTCCCCCCTTTTTCAGCTCCACAACAGCTTTATAATGGCTAAAACTGCCCTTTTATTTTACAAATCCACTTTTGTTCACGTCTAAACGGTCTGTGCTGAGGAGCTGCGAGGAGAGCCCCTGACGACAGGTCAACAAACAGCCCTTCGCATAAACTTCCCCCAGAAACTCCTCTCCGCTTACCGAAAACACTTTAAACCGATAGTCGCGCTCAACAATGAACACATTTTTCACTTTAACCGTATAAACGTCTCGTATAGCACTATTGTGAGGGTTTATTTCAGTGCTTCTGAATATCAGGTGAAATATTATTTACACTTGAAGAGATTCAGTTTACCTGCTTTTTGTATTTATGGTGAAAAATTCGGGTTAATATAAATTTGGAGCACAAAACGTATAAAATGCCTTTTTAAAAGGCGGATGAATTGTGTTCAGTGAAGTCACCAAAGCTCCCCCAAATAACATAACACAATGTTTTTAGGTAAACGTTGCTATAGTTGTGTGATCAGAAATGTCCGTTAAGCAATAGCTAGCTCACAAAATATCCCTGAGACGGTAAACACAGATACGATGTGGAGTACAAACACGTAAATAAATGGCTTTAAATATACACCTAGATTAATTATGTATGTGCAATGGAGTGACCAAAACTCCCCTCAGACAAAATAACACAATATTAAACTGTTTTGAGTCTTTTTACAAAAGAAATTGTCTTCAGTTTGTGTTTATGTTAAGAAAAGTCGGTTTAGCGGTAGTTAGCACACTAAAAACTCAGGCACAGAGAATATGGAGACATAGTACAACAAAATGGCTTGAAATACACCGAGACAGATTAATTACGTGTCTATGACGAGTTTAGTATTCAGTTTGTAGTTTCTTGTGTCATGTTCAGTCTGTATTGTCTTGTGTCGTGTTTAGTCTGTAGTTTATGCATCGTGTTCAGTGTTAGGGTAAAGTGGCATTTAATAACGAACCACTTACAATAATTAGTTACACTCGTTGTGTGTCTGCCTCAGCGACACAATGGTAGAAAGTAGGGGGTTTGAACCTGCGACTTTGAGGTCATCGAGTGCGCAGGCAAGTGTTTTACCCACTAGGCTCCTACCACCCCACAAAAGAAACTACAGACTAAATACCACGTGTTTAATGGTTAGCCTGTAGTTTATTTTATTATCTGTAGTTTCTTCTGTTGTGTTTAGTGTTCAGTCTGCAGTGTCTTTTGTTGTCTGCTTTACCTGTGTGGGTCCTGATGTGGGCCTTCAGGTGGGAGGACTTGCCGTACACCCTGTCGCAGCCGTTGAAGGTGCAGTGGTGGCGCTTGGTGGGGGAGCGGGGCACCCCGCCTCCTCCTCCCCACATGTGCTGCTGGGGGACAGGGGTGGCGGAGGGGGTCATAGTTGGGGTGGCGGTGGGGGTGGCCGAGTCGGACAGCGTGGTGTAACCGCTCTCACCGCAGGACGAGTTGCTACTCTCCGAGTAGGCAGACACAGGCCTCAGCTTGCCCTGGAGGTCGGTCAGGACCTGGGCCACCGTGGCTATGCTGGATCCCTCCAGCCGGAGAGTCTCCCGGACCTCCCTGTCCTCGCTCGACCCGTCCAGCTCCCCGGGAGGGAGGCCCTGAGGAGGGGCCTGCGGGACTGCCGGCCTTGGTCTGTGGAGGACCGGCCCGCTGGATATGGACACCAGGCACTCCGCGGCGAGATAATCCGAGTACGCAAAAATTGACATTTTTGGGTTTCTTTCTCTTTTTGTGTCCCTTTTTTCACACCACCACGTTGTCCTACCCACGATCGAGCTCTCCCGGGTACTCTTTAAGCACTTAACTCCTCAAACGAACTAAACACGACCCGGACTGAACGAATTTATGATAAATTTGGTCCAAAATAAGTCTAAAAACCCCCAAAATCCGACAGCTTTGTGCTGGGAGCCGCAGCGTGGTACCCTACTCCGCCCCGAGCCTCATTGTGTCTCTGCTAAAGCCGGTCAAAGACACGCCCCCTCGCGCTCATCTCTTTAACGCCCGTATTCGTGAAAGTGCCGCCTCTGCAATGCTTGGATTGGCTGGGCTTGTTTCGCCATGTATGCTGGGATTGGCTAAAAGTTCCCAGTCTGGCGTGATCGACCAATCACAGCTCAGCAGAAAAACTAGACGCTGCGGAATACGGGTGGGAAACAAAAACCCTGCGCCACGCAGCAGATGACGTCGTGGGCCGCGTGGGCGTGCACCGAGACGGGATCATAAGTAAAAACTCGTATTTTTTCCATTGACTTGGGAAGTACTCGACACCAAACACGTTTTTATACCAGCAACGACACAAATGTCCATATAAAGCGATGTAATAACAGTTGTTTTTGTCCCTAGCCGACTGGTGTATTGTCAGAACGATCAGAGAGCCAAGTGCGCATGCGCACCAGACTGTTTCACATTTCAGACACCTGAATATTGGATCATTATAAATATTTGAGTATTAAATACGATAGTACATGGTCATCTGGAGGCATAAAATCAACAATAGACCTGAAATTCTCATTATTGGGGTTTTATTGACGCGAGGATCGACAGTGAACGCCCGTATGGTTTTGGGGGGGGGGTTGTGGTGGAAAGGGGAGGGGGGCATGGCCAGCGTCCCACTCCCAAGCATAAAAGTTTAGGGAGGGATGACACAGGACGTCCGGCCCTGGCCTCAAATTTCTCGTCCTGCTTGTTTAGTCCAAGCCTCTCTCCCTCGGAGGAACTGCCACCCCTGTTTTGATTGCAGGCTCCATTTGTGGTCCTCATGGCTGCTCCTCTCCAGAGCTGGAGAAATGGAGGATGCAAACGAGGAAAGGAAACAGCATGTCCCCCGTCCATAAATGAGGTCACCAACTGTACTCAGGCCCCAGCCCCTCCTCCACAGGCTAGAAAGAAGTTATTTTTTCTTCTTTGTTTGGAATAGGATATCTATATCAGTACATTATTGCTGTATTAGAGATCAGTAGTAGATCACTAAATTGACATGAGCATTGTTGAAAAGGCAAATTAATAATTTTTAGCTTTTTAAATGGTTAATTAAATAAAAGTAATGCTTAATCTTTCAAGGCCTATGACATATGTATCCTGTTTTACCAAACCTGTCCCAAACTGCCCCAATTCGGCCTAAAACACTCAAATCAATTGTATACAACAGCAATAAAACCAGGCCATATTCACAATAACAGTACAGGATACTGCGGTAAAAAAAACTATGTGAATTAAAGGTAATACTTGGTCAAAACTGCACATTAAGAAATGAGAAGTGATTCTTAACTGCCTTAAACTATGAGACAAAACCATAAAGACTGACATTATGAGGCAGCTGCAGCCTGCAGTAGTGAGAGTGAAACAACAGCTGGGCGAAAGAGTGAAACTGCACAAGCACTTAATCATTCTGTGGCAGGAGCTGTAAGCTTTAAGCAGTTCTCATGACAATGGAAATGGAGGAAATGTTTAATAAATAAATAAATGAATAACAATAAAAAAAAAAAAAGAATCCTCCATAGAGTAATTTGTAATTTGTCCAGTAGGTGGAGCCAGAGGACTGACTTGCTAATTAGATACGGTTGAAAACTAATTTTTTATAGTTTCAGGGGTTTTTTTTAGACAGAATTGGCAGGTTATAGCAAGTTGCAAAGTCATTTAACACACAGACAAATGCATGTATTAAAAATATATAGGAAAAAAATCTGTCATCTGGTTCCTATCAAGTGCAAATAACCTTTTTTCAGTGCTTCTCCCACTGCACTAAACCTGAACATCCTCTCAGTGGTGAAAGATGCAGCTGCTCAGTGTTCTTTAAGCACATTGAGATGTATTGTGATGTGAAAATCACCTTATTTCCCGACTGTAATTACATGCAGGTATTTCCACACAGTCCTGGATGCAGTCTGTTCATGACTCACCCTGTCTCACGCTGCAGCAGAGTCAGACAGACCACCTGCCCGGCTTTTGTCTCGGGCAGGGCGTGGCACCCACCCTACTGTGAGAGACTCACACGGTCAGTGAAGGAAGTTGCCAGATCCTCATTAAAGTGGATCTAGGCCTCTGTTTCCCACACTCTTGACTGTGAGGCTCATACTAAACTTAACATGCAGGCTGCATACTGATAAACGGTTGATAACTGGATACATGTAGGGGCTTTTTTGGGAAGTTACTGTGGTAGTTTAATGATAAACACACACACACACACACACACACACACACACACACACACACACACACAGTAATAAACATATCCATGTTTTCCTTGTTAAA
>JBBPDB010020293.1:0-12426 GCA_037974465.1 Brachypetersius altus | reverse complement strand
CGTAAGGTGATATGTACAAGAAGAAACTGAATAATATTTACAGATGGATGTACAGTAGTATGAACATAATATACAGTTTGTATTAACTGTATTAAATATCAACTACGCTTGGAATAAACAGAGAAAACGATGTAAATCTGCTTCTAACAAATTCCACTCTTACCTCCCTTAATATGCTCAAAAAGTCTGTAGAGAAACAAAGCGAGCTATGAGTAACAGGCGTGCAGTGACGGAGTAGAAGAGAGTGCTTATTCACACAGGAGTTGGAGTACGAGGGCTGAACTTTGTCAGTACCCTCACACCCACACTCTCAACTTTGGGACAGCAAGCGGAGGAGGTCTGCGATCTATAGGGCTTGGTTCAAAAAGTGCTGGGAAAGAGAAACTGCTGGCTCGGAGCTAGAGCTGCACAGATCAGTAAAAGTCTTTTCTTAAGCTTAATTGTCTCTGAGAACTACGAGCCTGTTATGCAGAGAGTAAACCACAATTCCCAACTCGGGGAAGTTCCTCAGGAAATTTAGACCATTTTTGTGTTTGGTCTGTATTTGGAGTAGGGACTTAACATTGTGAGATAAGAGAGTTTTGAGCCAATGGCTTGAGGTTTCTGTTTTTCTGGACTTTGGCCTCAAATCATTTCTGTTCTCTACAACATCCATGCCACCGCACAGCTCTGTTTAATTCTGTTTATTAATAGAACATACCAAACAAACACACAGGGTGATGAGACAGAACAGCTGTTTGCTAATTAGCAGGAGTTTAACCAGTCCAGAAGGTTTCAGTGCTAGCCAGTGGTTATTTATTCTTACAGCACACTATAAACAGGAATGTTTCCATCTAAAACGGGTGCAGAGCACAAATCAATCTCTCTCTCTCTCTCTCTCTCTCTCTCTCTCTCTCTCTCTCTCTCTCACACACACACACACACACACACTCCTTTTTTATCTCATTGCTCAATCCTGTGTTTTTGTACCAACTGCTCTTTACACTGTGTCAGAATTTTCTGACAAATGGACTTTTAGAAATTATGTCTAATGAAATCTCAGAATAGAACGAAACAAAATACATGTTTTTTTTTTTACAAAATACAATTGGTTCAAGGCAAGCTAAGTGTTACATTTAATATAAAGCCCTTCTGAAATATATTCACCTTAAGTATTCTATTAATATAAACGTTTGAGCCCATACATTATAATGGACCTTATATAGATACCACTGATCTAAAAAAGGTGCAGCCTCCTCTATTTGCTATGTACTTTGGTCTATTTTTACAGACCCCAAATCCAGTATTTGTTTACGTAGTTGCGCACTGGAGCAACACTAAGTGGTGCTAAGCTACATAATGGAAGCTTATAGTCACTCAGTTAGTGTCGCTATGTCTAAAGCCTCACATGTCTCCACCAAATACCCCCACTGCTGTTGATTCTAACACTTAGAAATAATATTAGACATAATATTATTTAAATAGTGATATAATGGACCTGATAAGATGCCCAAAGATGTAACATGATTAAAATTAAAATTAATAATCAATGGGACACATCTCTTATTTATTGAACTCAGGTGGTCCTTTACTTCCAGTGAAGGGCTTCATCTTACTTCTTCTATTTACCAAGACATTTTGGACAACACTACGCTTCCAACTTTGGGGACAGTTTGGAGAAGAACCTTTTCTATTCCTGTCCCAGAGCACAAAGCGAGCTTCATAAAGACATGAGTGGATGAGTTTGGTGTGGAAGAACTTGACTGGCCACACAGAGCCCTGGCCTCAACCCCATTCAGCACCTTTGGGATGAACTGGAACAGAGATTATGAGCCAGACCTTCACCATCCAACAACAGTGTCTGACCCCATAAAGGAATGGGCACAAATTTCCACAGAAAATCTTGCGCAAAGCCTTCCAAGAAGAGTGGAAGCTGTTATGGCTGTAAAGGGGAAACCAACTCTATATTAAACTCTATGTGTTTGAAAGTACTGTCATTAAAGTCCCTGTTGGTCTAATGGTCAGGCGCCCCAATATTTTGTCCATATTGTGTATACACTATATATAACTATATATAATATACTATAATTTACTATATAATATAGTATAAAATATAGTATAATATACTATAATATACTATATATAATATATAATAACTATAAATAATTATCACAGCCATTTTAACAGAAAGTCATTTCTCCAGCCAGTCCAGACATTCAGCTGGCTGTGGGGGTCAAATTTGTGTCAGTGGGTCCTCCCTCACTTAGGCCAGACTCAACAAATCAGTGCCCCATATCCTTTATGAATGTGTGGCAGTGGGACGGAAGCCTTGGACTCTGACCCTTAAACTCACCCACCAGTGTGTTTCTATTAGCAACAACACTCACTGACTTTCTTCCTTTCAACACACAGACAGTAGAGTTTTATTAGACGCTGAATCTGTTTAAAGTTGGATATAAAGATGGTTTCTGTTCCCCTCCTGAGTTGTCAGACTGTAAGCTCAGTGTGAGAGACTGTTTGAGCCCTGGTTTGCAATGCCCTGCCTGTGAGTTGGGAAGGTTTATTTTTGCTTGTGTTTTTGCAGATAAATGCTGATGCGGATGCTTTTTTATTCTTCTCTTCATTGCTGTGATCTCTCTCTGCTAATTACTGGCATTGTTACCGTGTTCAAATCTCTCTCTCTATCTGCCCTACTTTGCCTTTAACTTTTTTCCTTTTTCCCTCTTTGCCTCCATATCTCTTGTCTCTCCGTATAGACATTAAGGGACTGAGGCGCAAGCACGTATACTAGACGTTCACACGCATTCCCTTTGAACAGTCTATCATACCAGATAATGAGACTAGGTCCTGATGGCAGGTGTTTTCTAAGATAAGAAGGGCACAGACACGTGTGTGTGTGTGTATTTGTGTGAAAGAGAGAGTTTGTAAGAGTGTGTTCAGTCAGTAATGTGTGAATGTGTGTTTAAATGCTGTGGCATGTTAAGTTGTCATCGTTTTTACAGTGACTCCTGACAGCCTCTGTTCTTCTTCATTGTCAGCGCATTGCCGTTTCCAATCAGACTCACAGTCACCTCGCTGGACAAGTGCTCTTTCATATCCGAGGAGTTTTCCTCTGTGGAATTGGTGCATCCGCACATAAGTTTATCAAAGTTTTTAAATATTTAACAGCAAGTGAAAAAAGCACATTTTGGTGAATGTTTTTTGTTTTCATTTCTGCATCTGTCAAAGGATTCGTCAAGCATAACATGCTCAACCTGACACAAAGTGGAAAGAGAGTTATTGTTACACACACACACACACACACACACACACACACACACATATATATATATATATATATTTTGCAGTGTTCACAGACATGCCATGCAATGTGTTAACTATTAACTGGGAGTATGGCAGTCTGTTTGTAGTCCACTCCATCACAATCCCTGTTCAGTGTCATGGTCATGTCATTATTTGGTATAAAAAAATACTACCAGTGAGTTATAAAAATCTTTGTAGGAACTGAAAGTATATGGAGCAAAAAATATATTTAACAAGTAGAAATATCAAAGTAGTAGAGCCATTTGGGACTAATCTTGTGGATGTTCACAAGGATAATGCAGAATACTAATAGTAAGTAAATAATACGATGTAATACAATGCATTATCTTATGTTAAGACAATACATTATTTTATTACACAATAATACATCAGTACTGTGCCACAAAAATAAACATACGGCAGTGCTGTAACATGAGGTGTTCAGTTCGATGTGTAAATGAATTCTCAGTAATGTAAAAAAGCTGATAGATTATTAGATTTTTAGAAAAACAGGGAAAGAGAGAAAAGGTGAAACCCAAGAAAACCAAGGATAAAACAAACACGGCTCAGACACGGCAGCGAGACTTTGTGAGAAGTGAAATATATACTGAGTTTCAAAACTAGCTACAGGTGTGTGATAATGAGAGAGCGGAGCCAGGATTGAGCTGGAGCTGATCCTGAACCAGGATAATCCCACAGGAAAGGGATCATTGCATTATCAGCCCAGCCACTGCTTTAATACTATTATATTACATTGATATTAGTATTATATTTAACTTTTCATATTTTAATTCTTTTGTTCTCTTGTATTCAAGTCATGTTTGAAATAATTATGAAATAAATGACACTTTTGGGTGCAAATGTCAAACAGATTGCTTTTTTGATTGGATTGTGCTTTTTCATACGGCCCTTTGGCAAAAGTTCTTGACAAATGGACCAATGGAACTGATCTAAGATAACTCAGAATGAAATCTTATTAAACATTAACAAGTTCTTTGCTATTACGTTAGTGTTGGTATTATGTACAAAATAAATGACATTTATAAGCCCTATTACATTGTTCTAAAACTATTACTGGGCTCTGCAAGATACACTATATGGTCATAAGTATTGGGACAAACCAGTTTTTCAGGGTTTGGGCTAGACCCCTTACTTCCAATGGAGAGAAATCTTAATGCTTAAGCCAACCAAGACATTCTGGGCAACGTCATGCTTCCAACTTTGTGGACACAGTTTGGAGAAGAACCTTTTCTATTGCAGCATGACTGTGCTCCAGTGCACAATGCAAGCTCCCTAAAGACATGGCTGGATGAGTTTGGTGTGGAAGAACTTGTCTGGCCACATAGAGCCTTGACCTCAACCCCATCCAACACCTTTGGGCTGGAACAGAGATTGATCTCATAAATGCTCTACAGAATGAAGGGGCACAAATTCCCAAGAAACTCCAAAATCTTGTGGAAAGCCTTCCAAGACGAGTGGAAGCTGCTATAGCTACAAAGGGGGACCAACTCCATATTAAAGTCTATGTATCATATAAGAGGCGTCTCAATACTTTTGTCCATATAGTGTATATAGAACAGTATAGATCCTGAGGGGAGTGACAGTCACGGGTTCCAATGTCATTTATGGGAAGAATATTTGCAGAAGTGCTAATACACCGCGGGATCATCTCCACACACTGCAGTGAGTCTCGGATTCGGGCGCTTCTGGAACTCTTTTCACAGCTTCTGCTTGTCCTCTCAGCGTGACTGGAGTGAGCTGGACCTTCTGGCCTGAACGACAGGCAGCTGTCCACTGTGCCCATCCAGTTTATGATCTGTGTGTCTGCACAGTGTGGGAACAGATGATCAGAGCCAAACACACACACACACACACACACACACACACGGGGTGAGAGGGGATAGAGAGGGAAAAGAGGGAAAAATGGAAAAAAAAGATGATGAAGAGATGTGGAGAGAGACAGAGGAGGCAGTGAGATGAAAGGTAGAGAGAAAAGAACTGACGAAAGACATGCGGGATGAAATGAGAGAGAAGAGAGGGAGAAAGTGAGAGAGAAAAGAGGGAAAAAACAAAGAGAGAGAATGAAAAAAGTGAGAAAGAAACATGGTTGGTAAATATAGAAGACGGGTAGAGAAACGAGAGAAAAAGATATGATTGAGGACGGACAGAAATGAGGGAGAAAGTGAAGTGAGGACAGGGAAGCGAGGGCTGGGGAGAAAAGAAAGAAAGAAAGGGGAGAGATGGGGAGAAACGTCCAGAGGGAAACATCCAGAGACATTAGACACAGTTGAAAAGCTGAAAATGAGGAGACAGAGAGGAATGATAAGCAGAGAGAGACAGACAACATGTGATAGAAGGGAGAGGAAACGATAGAAAGTAGAGAGAGAGAGGGGTAGGAAGGAGGAGGGGAGATAAAAGACTGGGGGAGAACAGAAAGGAGAATGGAGAGACTGTGGAGTGTGAATGAAGAGAGAGAGAGAGAGAGAGGTATTCATGATGCATAAACAACAGCATCATCACAAACACCTCCTTCCTTTTCTGTGCTCCTCTCTCCTCCGCCTCCTCCCCCTCTTCTGTTCACAGTACTGAGGATCCTTTTAGAGGGTAAATCCCTTCTCTAATTAAACATGCAGAATCTAGCCCACTTTCTGCTCCCGCTAATGCGTGGAAAAAGAGCCGGGACGCGCCTGCCACTGTAGCAGCCCAATCCTGCTTCCCTCAATCCCTGTTTCACACACACACACACACACACACATTCACACACACACACACAGGGGGAAAGTATTTCATTTCACGCAAGAGCTTACAGAACTTTTTTCATAAGTGATTGTGTGCAGTGATTTCTTCCGTATATGATTATATACAGCCCCTGAGACCTCCTCAGCACTGAAGTCCACTACTTCACTAAGTCACATTCAACTCTGTATCTGTTCACTCTCAGAAATCCCTATTACTTTCATCATTCTTGGTTAAAGAACTACAGCAAAGACTTTTGGTTCTTGGGGCGTGTACGTGACATTTGACACATTTTATGGATACGAAAAAAACAAATTTCAACCATAGTTACTCAGCCACTATTAACTTTCATCCTTAACATCAAACCAACTTTCATGTTTCAAGCGTTTGGCACTAGATAGATCTCACCAAGAGCTTTCATTTTATATGTATATCTATTTTTTTTTGCCAGTAATGTCATGCCTCTCTGGCTGGAAGACCCCTTATACACAACACACTTCCATAAACAACAACAACAACAGTAATAATAATAATAATAATAATAATAATAATAATAATAATAATAATAATAATAATAGCAGCAGCAATAACTACAAGAACAGAAATAATAATAATAATAATAATAATAATAATAATAATAATAATAATGAAGCATTCATTTCTTTCTTTGAGTTATCGTGGTCCTACACATGAAATGCCTAATATTAAACCTAATATTATCTCCATTTCCTCACATTACCATCGCCATCATCATCATCTACATCATCTGCAAAGTTAATATCACCTCATGAAAATGCTTCTTTGATGCTGTGTTCAGTCACAAATGTGTGTTTCCTGGCCTGCTAACGAGTTTTAGCTATTCCACTGTGCCCTGCACACTAACGAATGAAGCTGCTTCATAGACATTTTGTATTGTAGTTTTGAATACGTTTCGTTTTGCTCGAAACCGCAAGCTTCCAATTTCTCACTACATGTTGTAATACAGATACATTCCTGCACATTTTGTTGTTCCTCTTCAGCCTTCACCAAACATCTCTCCTCCTCTCTTCCTCTCTCTTTCGTGCTGTAATGGGGGTGTCATGCTGTGCAGGCTGACACATCTTCAAAAGGAAACGTTAATGTCTCAAAGGCAATGCCTGCAAACTGGGTCGCTCTAGTAGGCAGGAGATTTTTACAGAAGAGACTCGTGGCCTGAAAAATTACAACAAAAAAGCCCTAAAACTCTATAATGAGTCAGACTGGTGCTGTCGGGGCGTTTAGGTCTGCTGTCAGTCCAGAAGGGCTTCCGTCAAGGGCAACTGAGCCATAAAGTTACTGCCTCTATGCATGTGTCTTCTTCTATAAAGCTATACAGGAATCGATTCGAGGAGGGGTCGCAAAGGAGTGCTATTACAAAAATAGACAAAAATCGTTTCCCATGTGGAACTCCTATCTTCTCTTTCCACCCCCTTAAGATTATTGTTCCATCCGTTCCATCGATTTATTACATTTATACCCCAGCATACAAAATGTACTGAAGTCCACAAAAATAGAACAGTCACTGTAAGCTGTTGTGATATTCCCATAATATTAGGGACTTTAAAATCCCAAGCTTTTAGCTTGTTTTCTGCACAAAAATATGAAACTTTTGAGTACACCTACAGTTCATCACCACCTTATCATTTCCATTTTGGTTCCACAGTGATATATATAGCAGCTGTCAAGAGCAGGAACAGGGAAAAGAAGTGAAGCCTTTGATCAGCTTTGCAATCGCAAACCTTTGCTACCCCTTTAAATTCATGTAGCTGACTCTAGAAGCTGCATGGCTGCACATATGCATGAGTTAGTGCATGAGTTAGTGCATGAGTGCATGGCCTGGGCTGAGTTCCCCAGGCATGTGTCAGTTTCAGTGTGCACCACCACACTGACATACATGCCTTGACCTCCTCGCACTGTACATTTTGCACTTTACTGAAAGTGTGTGTATATCTGAACATACCATCTGTTTTCTGTTTCTAATGAGTATTTGAGCCCTGTACGCTTACACATCTGTGAACTTAATCGATAAAATGATTTTATAGTGGTGTAAAAATTTATGATGTGAATTCATTTTGCTGTCTTTTGGAATATAATCAATTTTGATAACATTTGATACTTATTAGAATGTTTGGCTTCCAATATAATGTAAATATAAGAAATCCTTATCCAGACTAGCGAGCCCTGTCTTATATATGTGAAAAACATATATTCGCTTTAATTCACACATGCTATTATATGTGTGCCCTGTTTCTTCAGAGGTGTGGGCCAAGAATGCCAAATTTTGAGTGTACTGTGACAGTAAGTAACAGTGACTGCTGTTTCTTGTACAGAGATTTAAAAGCAAAGCTGTGGACAATTTCATTTTCAGCCAATATGAATTTGGTTAAATGTTTTAGTACATCCTTTTTAAATTTTTAACTACAAATTGGATAGAACTACAATGTTTAAATTTAGTAAACAAGTACAACCACAGCTTAATCCTTAACTATAGTAACTAAGTACAGTAACCAAATACATTTGGGGCATAGTCTGTAAGTATAGGAACCAGGCACAACTACAAACTAATACATAAAGCTAAATACAAGTACAGTGTAATACTTAGTATAGTAACCAAGTAAAACTACAAAAAAGTATTTATGTACAGTAACCCCCCACTTATACGTGGATCAGCAGTCGCGATTCTCACGCGGATTTATTCTGAGAACCAAACGAATCATTTTTCGTGGAACCCCCGCACAGGTGCACAAAAGACATCCTCAGCATTTTTTTGCTTTTGTGAAGTCCGGGTCTGGTCCCCCACGCCCCCTCGTCCTTGTGCTGGGTTGCTAAGCACTGCGCCCTAACATAATACCTGCACGAGGACAAGGAGGCCCACAGCTTTTTCCAACACTGTACTACCACGTTTTAGATTTTTCCTTAGTGGTGATTGGCTGCTGCCCAGAATTTCCCCCTTTGGAGCATCTCAAGTGTTCTTGTGTTTTTCGTTTTGTTCCTCTTAAAGCCCTGCAATTTTTTTTTTACTGTAAATTAAATGAATTTATTTCCGTATTTAACTGCTTATGCCAACAATAACAACAGTGCGTACCATAGATAATGCTTGTGCATGAATTACAGTACAGTCTATACAGCAGTAATATCACTATTTACATTCTAGCACTGCTGGAGTTCAGGTTTATCTTTATCTTTACTTCTTTAAGGCTAATGAGTTTAAAATGAAGTTTAAGTGCTTTTTAAGGCATTTTTCTTTTACCACAACTCAACAACATGGTTTTTCAATAGATGCGGGTGCTCTTGTAACTTAACCGCCACTTACCAACTTAAGCATTACCCATTCCTGATAAAAATTAAAACATTTTGTTTAATACATTAAGGATAGTCACCAGGTACAAGTGAACATAATATCTGCATTAAAACTGACTCATGTCCTTAGGAAGTCTTTGATGTCATATATGAGGAACTGTATCATGCCTGTATGGTTAATCAAGCCTGTCTGTTATTGTCCACAACTATGAGGGGATTACTTAATGGATCACTGAGAATTGGGGGGAGCAGATTAGAGGGACACTGTTTGTCTTGTTGACTATAATGACCGACTCCATTCCAGGGCCTGAAGCCTACAGAGACTCAGCCACAACATCCAGATGAAATCTCATTTACTGCAAGAGAACTAGCACAGCACAGAGACCTGGAAGCGTCTGCTATTGTACTGGAGAGAAGAAACAATTAGGACCTTAGGAAATCTTCGAGACCACAGGGTCAGAGCTATTGTTGACTATGCGTCATAATGATGTTCCAGCCAAAATCTTATTTATACTGCTTCAACCCATATGCAGTGAATCAACCACAATGTTTGGCACTGGCCATCTGCTTCATTAGTTTTCACTGGAGCTCCAATACTAATGTAGATGAGAGGACCTGTTAACTAATATGGCTAATAAGTAATATTACAAGTAATCTTATAAGTAATACACTTTTATAAACAATCTTGCAAAATGCAGACTGTGTGCATAAATAATCACACATTACCTCAGATGTTGTCATGTATAATACAGTTTCTAATGTGGTTTTATATCTATAAACATGGACAAAGAGACATTAGCATAGCTAAAGTAGTAGCAGTCTTTTGCCTTTGTTAAATAATAGACATTAGTTTGCGCAAAACACCAACATTTGTGGTATTCCCCTCTTTTTGTAGTTTTCCATTTAATGCTGGATAAATTACCTGTTTTTATGACCTGTATTTATGATTAAGCCACATATGTAAACCATTTACCCTGAAATACATGACGCTTTGTGTAAACAGGCTTTAAGGGCTCATACCTTACATTTTTCCAGTATTTTATTGCACAGTGTTTCAATAAAAAGTCCACTAATAACATGCTTGTGGGTTCAGGTCCCTAAAATTCTTTTTACATTACCATTTTCCAGCTTCTTTTCCAAACTTATTTTGACCTCTGTTCTGATTGGCTGCTGTTTGACTGCTTAGAAAAGCAGTCCAGGCTAAAAACACCTCTTAAATCTTGACCCTCTGGGAACTATGCATTTTTATTACATTTATGGTATTATGGAAATTATAGGTGATTCCTGAATATATGGTCACATTCCGAAAACGTTGCAAAGATCCCTACAGACACAGGGCATGGGTCATCTTACTCTAGCTTGATCCACTGTATTTTAATAGATGGCAGTACATTATGCATAGGCTGAGGCTGTGAAGGGGTTTATATGCAATTACTGATGTGGCCTTTGCTCTTGGTGGGTTGTTGTTAAAGAGATCATGCAGTTGAAAATGTTGAGGAATGTGTTGAAATTACATGGTGCATTATCATGTCTTTGTGGTGGGCTGGCGCCCCGCCCAGAGTCCCTGCCTCTCGGCTGTAGACCTCGGGACAGTTTCCGGGGACCCGCGACCCAATAAGGATTAAGCGACTACAGAGAATGAATGGGTGAATGATCATGTCTCAGATGATGCTTGCCTCAAAAATTTCCCAAGCAGTGAAGACTCATTTGAGAATAATGTAAAGGGATCAGCGCTCTTTCAAAAACTGGTTTAAAAATGTTGTTGTTGACGTCGTCGAAGCGACTGACTCTAATCTCTCTCTCAGTCTGGTGAAACAAAGAAAGGCTCAGCATATACACCTTCACTGTTCAGTAGATTTTTGCAACAGCAGCAATCAAAAGCCATTTGGCTCGGAGGTGAAAGATGCTTGTTGTAGTGGTTGGTAAAGAAAGCAGGAAAAGTCTGAAATAACAGTGTATGTGTGCCCGCCTTGCTTTGGGCACTGACTTTTGGCTGTATGCGTGTGTGTGTGTGTATGTGTGTGTGTGTGTGCACATGTTTAAGGTCAGTTTTCCGTCTGTCACCAGTCTCCCACTCACCTCCCCGCCCCACTAACGTCATAGCACTGAGTGTTGAGTCTGCAGTGTGTGTGGGGGGGTCAGGGGGAGGTATACACGAGAGTTCCTCATCATTGTTTTAAAGAGGAGAAGGTTACACTGGGTTTGATAAAGCCTCTGTTTGGGTTTTTCCCTCTGTGTTATAAATGCAATTTGGAATGCTATCTATTGTCTGTGAATACATACAACATCGTGTGGAAATCATTTTAAAAATGAAAATGGGTTCACAAGTAGAGCTGGGAGACTGAAAAATACTATGGAGACACAGTGCCCAAGTACCAGTCATTTATAATGAATTAGTAATACTGTAAACCTGTTGCTAAACTAGTAATTTTTTCTGTTGCTTTGCCTTCCTCGTAATTCTATTACGATTAAAAAAATAACAATTTCCTGTTAGAATCTGTTGGCTAATCACTAACAGGTGAAGGTTCATAACTTCATGAGTGGTAATGGTTTTACTTCTGTTCGAATATTGCACTAAGGAGGGGAATCTCTTTACTCTGCTACATTTTTCAATGACCTTACCTTTTTGTTTTTACCTTTTTCATTCAGTTGCACTGATATAGCTGTTCTGCTTTATGTTTGCTCTCACTTCTGTTTACATTTCTCCCAATTTTCTCCCCAGTATTAGACAAGTCTTGCTCAATCTACTAGCTTAGATTCCTCAGTCACATGATCTCATCGGTGCTGGGAAGGTACAGACTAGCATGTGCTCCAATGCCAGTTCTATTAAACCAGCTAACAAATGCCGGTGCTGGCTGGCACTGTACTGAGTGATGAGAGGAAAGCCCACCCAGTGAGAGCAAGAGCAATGGTGTCTGCCACACACGGCTGTGCCACCGCCAGGACTGATGGGGTCACTTTCTGCCACTCAGACCTAGTCTCAGCCTCAGACATCACGCCCACAGAACGTTGGCATCTGATGCATATGGTACACTTAACTGGAAACACTTCAGGAATCTCGAAGTTGTCATCTGATTGGTTGAATTTTAT
>JBBPDB010020283.1:0-12427 GCA_037974465.1 Brachypetersius altus | reverse complement strand
GTATAGAACTAGCTTCATCACAAACACTGTACCTGCAGGAGACACTACACACAGATCTGAGATCAGTATAGAATTAGTTTCATCACAAACACTGTACCTGCAGGAAACACTACACACAGATCTGAGATCAGCATGAAAAACACGACAGAACTTATCTCTGGTGATTTTGACCTGTTGACCTGCGTAATAAGAGATATGGGGCTGGTTGTAACAGCTGCAAAAGCAAAATAATTGCACATGGCAAAGAATCAGAAAATGTATGTATTGCTTATGTAATGACTAAAGAAAAAACAATATAAAATATTGAGTCTAAATAAAAATCTGTAGAAAAAGCCCACTATGCTACGTACAAAAAGGCTGGCAATAAATACTATAGATAAGTAAAGCTGTTGGAATAAGACATTGGTTCTGTATCTTTACTGATTGCAGTAGAGGCAAGTGTGTTACAAACCAAAATCAATCATTTAAAGAGGTATAAAATGAAACCTGCTGAGGTAGAGATTACTTCAGGCGAGCAAATTAGCTTCTGTTTCTTTTACTAGAAAATATATGAGCATCACTGCATCATGCCTACATAAACGTTGTGAAAGGGTTACAGAAGTATCATGATGCCTCATGAGCGAAGCCTTACTGAAACAAGGCACAAAGCTTCAAAACGAACCCACAGGACACTGGTATTGCTTTTTAAAAAAGTAAATCTTTAATATTGCCAAGTAAAACGATTACAGTCAAAAGAAAACGCGACTCTTCCCCCATTCACCTTTATTAGTTACATAAAGCACAATGTAAACGAAACCAGAAGATTGTTCCACGTGTTAAAATGTAGTCTTTTCAAATGCCCAGGCTCTCCAGGGTACGTTAATTACTAAACTTAAAAAGTTATATAAATATGGAGCAACTTTTTTCACACCTTTAGGCATTTTTCACATATTGTTAACCTTTATATATTGTTATATAAGCACATGTACTATTCAAACGGCTGGTAATGTGCTTTTCATAAGTAAGAAAATAACAACGGATTAAATTATGACTAAGCCAGAAGTCACCGTGACATTTAAGAAAAGCCGAATGTAATAAACGCTAATCCACGAGTCAGAACCCCAGAGTGGTAACGTGACAAAGGCAGCATATCAACACCACCAACGAAAGATCAACTTTAAATAAAGGAATTCTGTTGGGAATTCGAAAATGAAACCACGTCGTTCAGCGCAGAGCATTTTTTTTTTACAAGTAGAGCAAAGCAGGAGGTGCCACCCGTACCCGTTTCAACCCAAAATTCGCGGCCCTGATGTACATGCATAGTTAATTCCTCTATTTCGTTCTTCTTAGCAACCAAAGAACAACCACAATGGGAGCCTTCGGTCAAAACTGGAGATCTTTCTTTAATCAGAAACGGTCAGTAGCTTGGTTTCCCCTCACCGTTCACCACCAGAGGACCTCGTTTCACTTTGGAGACTCCATCCTAACAATCTAATCTCGACTTGCAGTTCAGGATTTGGTGGAGAAGAAGGAAAAAAGGCACAGTCAATGCAAAACTTAACTGTTAAAGTGCATGTATAGCAGTATCATCATCACCGCCTGATCACTGAACTTGATACATTCTCATAAAGTCACTGCTGGTGGAGTTTCGGACACGGGACGAAAAGCACACCGATATTCACCAACCGTCACTAGAACAGGCCTCGATTTGGACACTGTGGCTTCGCAACATTTCAGTAGCAAACAGAGCAAGTTGCATGGAGACTGAGGACAATGGAGACTGTCCTTATTGCTCTGGAAGTGGATCTGATAAATGCAAGCTCGGGACTGTGGAGCGAAAACTAGATAGGATTATTTTAGTAGCTAGTTTAAATATTCTTCAGAAAGTCTTAAGATCTGGAACCAAAGTGGGATCTGAACATGGACAGGTTTGAAAATGAAAGGGGGTTCACCACAGATGGAGGAGAGAAACGCTGACTGACACTGCAAAAGTCTGAACTGACACTTACAGAAATGTTAACAAAGGTCTGAGGTGGTGCTAACTGCGCTAAAACAACTGCTAAGAAAAAATCAGGGCGACCAAAAACCTTATCTAACATAAACAGGCAGATGCTAACAGAAAGCTTCTCAACTTCAACCCATCACCAGCCACTGACACCTTCCATTTACAACCATTACAAATGAAGTGACAAACCAGACAACCAAGACTATCAGTAGATGAAGTGGAAAAACATGGTATGTGCTAATCAGTAGTACTAGACTTCAGATATCTAGTAGCACTGAACGTGTGAGTAAATATAAGAACGTTTGTATGAATAGAAGATCATTGGTGTGCTTCAACTCATTTAAACAGCTGTGTCATGCACACACAAGCAGAAAAAAACAGTCCTTTAGAAGCCCAGTCCGAATTCTACATGCCAGGTTTAAAAGAAAGCCCGGATGTCCAAATGTCAGTTCTTACAGTGATCCATAAGTATTTGAACACCCTGCGATTTTGCAAGTTCTACCACTTAGAAACCATGGAGGGGTCTGAAATTCATATTGTCGGTGCATTCCCACATCCTACAGATGTAAAAGCACACTGTATGATGTGTTAAGAATTCATTTGTACTGCACTGCTGCACCTAAGTATTTGAACCCCTGAGAAAATCAGTGTTAATATTTGGTGCAGAAGCCTTTGTTTGCAATTACAATAAATTAATACAGTGCAGTCGGCCTTCCCCTTCGCAGAAAAGCACCCCCAAGGCATGATGTTTCCACCCCCATGCTTCACAGTAGGGATGGTGTTCTTTGGATGCAACTCCTCCTTCTTTTACCCCCAACCACAGCGAGTGAAGCGTAAGACCAAAAAGTTCTATTTTGGTCTCATCTGACCACATCACTTTCTCCCATGCCTCCTCTGGATCATCCAGATGGTCACTGGGGTCTGGACATGTGAGGACTTGAGCAGAGGAACCTTCCATGCAATGCGTGATTTGAAACCATGATGGCGTAGTGTTCTACCGACCTTTGAAACTGTGGTCCCAGCTCTTCATGTCATTGACCAGGTCCTCCCGTGTAGTTCTGGGCTGATTCCTCACCTTTCTTATCACCAGTGATACCCCATAGCCCCGTAGCCCTTTCCAGCCTTATGGAGGTCCACAATTTTGTCTCTGGTGTCTGTGGACAGCTCTTTGGTCTTGCCCATGGTAGTAGTTGAAGTCTGACTGACTGTGGGGTGGACAGGTGTCTCTAAAGAGCTCAGACAGGGGCTACTAATCAGGATTACTAAGTGGAGCAGAGATAAACTTCTTAAAGGCAAAGTAACTTTGAGAGCCAGAATTCTTGCTGATTGCCAGGTGTTCAAATACGTATGAGCAGCAGTGCTATACAAATACATTCTTTACAAATCATACAGTGGCTTCATCCGAAATCGCATACTACTTGAGTAGGTACTACATTTAAATTAGAACGTACTGCTCTACCGTTAAAACAGTACGTTCTATACAGTATGAATGAGGGTAGTATGAATGGAAGTCGGACATACGGCATCCGCTGTGTTGATGTTGTCACGTGTCGTGTGTCGTCACAACAGCGCGTTATCTTTTACCTTTTCAGAGGGCATTTTTCTCACAAGTGTGGACAATGCCTCCATACCCCCTCCACGTCACACCCTCACTGTCCATGGGGCTGGGCTGGCTTCCGCTCAGCCCGGGCAACACTGGTGTGGACTGCAGGCTGTTGTCCATGTCCCACAATCCAGGTTCTTCCCTGTAGGACCCCACAAGGTTAATGGCGGTGATCCCACCACCTGGAAGTCCCTCGGCCAGCAGGGTGCTCTCTGTCCCATAGTCCAGGCTCGCCAACCCAAGCCCTACCGAGCACCCCACGGGGCGTCTCCCTGCGGGACCGCCACTACAGTCAGGCAGGCAGGCCCATATGTGGGTCTGGGCTGGGCGCGCACCGTGCCCCGTGCTGGCTGGCAGGCAGGCAGCCCCCTCCGGGAGGCTGGTCGGGACGCTCCTCACGCCCCTCGCCGACAGACTGGCAGCCCCCTCTGGGAGGTTGGTTGGGACGCTCCTCGCAGACAGACAGGCCTGCTCTAAGGAGCCCACAGACGCCACGCTAACCCCCTCCAGCCCCCAACCACCCGTCCCTAGCCCACTACACCCCCCAAAAAAATACAAGGGTATTTTTCCGTCTTTCTGTTGCCTCTCTAGCCCCCCCAGAAACCCCACTAACCAGGCCAGAACAGGGGATACCGGACATACTGGGGCTTCTAAGTCAGCCGGGCTGATGCTAACAGGGCCAGGGACAACAGGAGCTAGGCCTACCGGAGCAAAGCTAACAGGAGTGGGGCTCACAGGAGCGGGGCCTACAGGAGCGGGGCCTACTGGAGCGGGGCCTACAGGAGCGGGCCAAACAGGCGCTACGCTTACAGAAGCCACGCTAACTGGAGCCTCGCCAACAGGAGCCTCGCTAAGACGAGCCTCACCAACAAGAGCCTCACTAACAAGAGCCTCACTTACAAGAGCCTCACTAACAAGAGCCTCACTTACAAGAGCCTCACTTACAAGAGCTGAGTGAAAGTGAAAGTGAAGTGAAAGTAGTAAGGCCTGGGCTAACAGGAGCTGAGCTAATGGCAGCTGAGCTAACAGGGGCTGAGCTAATCGCAGCTGAGCTAACAGGGGCTGAGCTAATAGCAGTTGGGCTAACTAGGCCTGAGCTAACAGGGACTGAGCCCAGGCTAACTATAGGGGAGCACAAACTCACTACAGGGGAGTTCTGGCTAACTACAAGGCTCAGGCTAATAGGAGCCTTGCTTCTGGGGGCTGGTGTAGGACACTGCTGGTCAGACCTGGTCAGACCCTGGTGCCTCTGTGTCTCTCTGCGCCGGCCTCATGCGCCGGCAGCTCCACGTCAACCTTGCTCTCTGGCTTCTCCTCGTCCGTTTCTGATGCTTCGTCGCCCCTCGGGAACGCAGCCTCGTCGACTTTCGGGCCAGCAGCCTTGTAGACGCTCGGGCCAGCAGCCTCGCCGACTCTCGGGCCAGCAGCCTTGCCGACGCTCGGGCCAGCAGCCTCGCCGACGCTCGGGCCAGCAGCCTCGCTAACTCTCGGGACCGCAGCCTCGCCGACACTCGGGCCAGCAGCCTCGCCAATGCTCGGGCCAGCAGCCTCGCCGACTCTCGGGACCGCAGCCTCGTCGTCGCTGCTGGGACATGCCGCCTGTACGCGAGGGTACACCGCCTCCTCGCTGTCTGTACACATCACCTCTTTGTTTCTTTGGGGTGAAGCCGGGCTCGCAGGACGCGAGGCTTCACCAGAGCTCTTGTATGCGGCGTGAGCAGCGAAGGTTCGGGACATGTTCCATTCTGGCAGAGCAAGGCTGGCTAGGGCGCACAGTGGTGGAGGCTTCTCTGAGCCATACCTTGCTAACCAACGTGCTTCATCCTGCAGCTGGGATCTACGATTCAGGTACGTGACCATGAGCCGAATCTCTTGCTTCATTCTCCATTTTGCTTATCGCTCTGGCTGTCCCCTGAGGGACAAGGGGATTGCCGCTGTGCCTTTGGGAGAGGTGGGTTCATCTGTCACGCTCTGCCGCTCTTCGAGCATGTAGACACCACAAAAGCCGACGTCCATAGTCTTTCTTGCTTTTATTTCTATAACTGTAACTGAAGATGGTGCGAGGGCCAATACAAAACATAACTTGTAGAACAATGTTGCACAATGGTGAACCCACAACTCAAACCCCACGGTGACAAACATATATGCACCCCAGTGATTACCTACACCTGTTTACTGATGTGGCCACTCTGAACAGAGATGCTCATTGGTGACCTCTGGTGGCCACCACATGCCACAGACCCCAGGAGTAACAACTTGAAAAGAGCCGCGTCTCCGTTTTCCGCCATTTTTTGAATATGACGCCACCTCTCCCACTGCCTTATGGGATAGTGCAGTGTCCATCCAATGCCTACTACAGAATTTGTCTGGAAGCAGTAAGTCATCCGGGTACTTCTCGCCTACTGTTTATCAAATACTATGAATTCGGACATACTATTCGCCTTGCATACTGTTTTCGCATACTATATAGTAGGGAAGTATGCGATTTCGGACGCAGCCTATGTGTTTGAATGCAGTGTCATTAAATTTCCTGTTGGTGTAATAGTCACACGTCACAAAACTTTTGTCCATATAGTGTATGAGCATGTTCTTAAATCGATAGATGCAAATCCATGCAAATTTCCATATTTTAAAAACAATGTGTCTCATACAAACCTCCATGAATGTACAGCATGTTTTGAAATGACATAAATAAAAAATGTTTCTGCTGAAACAATATTTACCTTGAAATTTCTTCAGTAGCTGTACATGGAAATGTTAATGCCTTCCATATCCATCCCTGTCTGTTTGTATAGCGACCACCTGAACAATCTTCCATACAGATTTTTTTTTTTACCAGGAAATGACATGACATCGCTGTTGGGGAAATGTTAGAGACACTGAGGGACAGATGTAACTGTCAATAGTTACACCCCATAAACACATGTTGTGAAGATCAGACTTTGATAGGTCTTTGTTCATAAATAAATAGGCAGGACACTCACTTACACCAGAATATCATCCCATTGATTGAAAACACCTGATTCTAATTTTCCTCTCAAATGAACAGCTAATCCTAGAGATTCATAGTTTTGCCACTCACAGATATGTGATCACAAATAATTTGCTCAGTAAATAAGTGGCCAAGTACTTTATCTAATTTAGTTTATATTTATGCAGATATATAGACAAGTCTGAAGGGTTCATAAACTCTCAGGCACCACTGTACACATAGTTTGACCACCTGTCTAATATGCTGTCAGTCCTAAAGTACTGTCAAACTGCTGGACTCTACAAAAACCATGGACTCTACAATGCCTCTGAAAGTGTGCTTTGGTAGGTGGCACCAAGACATCAGTAGCAGATCCTTTAAGTCCTGTAAGTTGCAAGGTTGGACCTCTGCAGGTTGGATTTGCTGCTCCAGTACATCTCACCAATTCTTGTGCGTCCAACACATCGATGTCAGGACCCAACTGTTAACCTATATACTACACCAAACATGGACATATAACAATATTATTCATTTATGAGTGGTCATAATGTTTTGTTTTATTGGTATACATGTGACCATAACAACCAGTGGTTAACAGATTCCCCTGGTTTGATTAATGTCATTAATGGTTAATGATTAATTAATGGTTGATAGAATCCAATTTTTACTCTCATGTGGCCTAACTTATATTCATATTGATCATATTACATTCATATGCCCATCATGCAGAGTCAGTTTTCTTAGAAGTGCCCCTTTACGGTAGGTGTTACTATGGCGCCCCCTGCTGTAGATATCAGAACATTAGAAAACATCAGGCCACATCTGTCTAGCATGACCAATGTGAGCCGGTTTACTGGCTGTGATCAATGTAATTAACCTTTTAGAAACTGTTTAACTCTCTCTCACACACACTGACATATGAGAAAACACTGATATGGACAAAATAAGGGAGGAAATTATTTGTACGTTAGGAATACAACAGTTTATTTGTACTTGTTAAACTATTGGAAGGTATCCCACCTTGAGTTCCAATCAAACCGAGCTGCACATTTAGTCTAAATGGACAAAACTATTGGGGCACCATTTATTGAATTCAGGTGGCCCCTTCCATAGAAGAGCAACCTTAATGCTTCAGCATATCAAGACATTTGGACAACACCATGTTTCCAACCTTGTGATTGGAAAAAGCCATTTTCCATTCCAGCATGACTGTGCCCCAGTGCACAAAGCAAGGTCCATAAGGACATGGTGGAATGACTGGTGTGAAAGCACTTGATTGGTCACACAGAGCCCTGACCTCAACCCCATGCAACACCTTTGGGATGAACTGGAACGGAGATTGTGAGCCAGGCCTTCAAATTCCCACAGAAACAGCCCAGACATCCTGTGAAGAGCCTTCCAAGAAGAGTGAAAGCTGCGATAGTTGAAAAGGGGACCAACTCCATATTAAAGTCTAAGGGTTTGAAAGCAATGTCCTTAAAGTCCCTGTTGGTGTATTGGTCATGTGTCCCAATACTTTTTTCCACATTGTGTACTCCAATATATCCTTAAACATAATACAATAGAAAAACACAGTAGAACGGTGTGATTTTACACAATAACACACGTAGATATATGAGTTTCGAAATCAGTCTCAAATAGAGTTTCAGGGCTGTTTTCTCAAGGCAAAGCCCCGCCCCCCTCGCCCCTACTCCCCAAGCCCACTGTAGCTGAATCAATAGTCAGAGACGGTTTTACGAGGTAAGTCCAGCCCAAAACACAACTTAACCAGGGGAGTCTAGTCAATAGTCCAGGCTCAATATGTGTTTATGTGCTGGACAACTTCTTTAAACTGATATAGACTCGTAATCCTTTCCCGTCACATGGTTTCCAGCTGTGTTTAGGTTTGTGTAAAAGTATGAACATGGCGATAGTAACGGTTACGGCTCGTTACCATCTACAGGCTAACAGAAGCTAACTGTGCTCCGTTCTGTCAGAGCTTGTTTTTCAAAAAGTGTGTTGTCTTCTCTGGCTTCAATTAACTGTGGGCATGTCTATACTTTTCATTTTTAAGTTGAGGTAAGACGCGGAACTGGTGGGGGGTGGGGGTTAGATTAGCACTGTGTTTATGTGCTGGCACTAAATAATGGACGTAAGAATTTAATAACGCGTTGTTACGAGCTGACAGAGTCGATATAACAATGTTAATGTATGTGCTGTTTTTTTCACTCAAAGAAAGAGTATAAGAGAGGCAGAGAGAGTGTAAAGGGATGAGAGAGAGTAAGTAAATGAGGGAGAGAAGTAGATGGAGAGAACGAGTGAGTGTAAAGGACGAGAGAGTAAAGGGGGAAGAGAGAGGGAGAGAGGGTAAAGGGTGCGGGAGGAGAGAGAGTAAAGGGGTGAGAGACAGAGAAGGGTGGATTATTAGGTACTAATAACAAATTATGCATTTTACAGTTTATAGTCACTAATAGTTGGTATATATTTGTACCAACTTGTATTCATTTCTATCAGTTAAACTTGTATAAGAGGCTATTCTCGCTTGTAATTAACATGTGCAGCGATTTGTAAAACTTTATTAAAAACACTAGACAGAGAATAAAACCATGTGTTTGCTTGTGTGTAGAGAATGATGAGAGGGAGAGAGAAGCTCACTGCCCCCAGCTGCTTTTACTTCATTGCCAGAACTGAGTAGTGGATGGTTTGTGACAAAATGATGTCATGGTTAAGATTTCTGTCAGTTTCAGTGCATAGCACGGTATTGTGATTTAATGGGTTTTTTTCTGAATGAAGCCAAGTGGTCTGGTGGTTAAGGAGTTGCCCCTGCGATCAGAAGGCTGTGGGTTTGAATCCCAGGACCGCCAATGACACCACTGAGGTGCCCTTGAGCAAGGTACCATCCCCACACACTGCTCCCTGGGTGCTGCGCTGGTGCCTGCCAAATGCTTCACTTGGTGAATGGGTTAAATGCAAAAAACTATTTAGTGCTGTGCACACTGTGTGCTATGGTGTGTACAAATAAACACTTTACACTTACAAAACAGTGGCTTATTTAAATATGGATATCCATATATAACAACTGAAATAGGGTGAATTCAACTAAAAAAAACGAATTAACCCGCACACAGTGGTGTTTTTAGCCATTCTGGCGCTGTATGTGAGTTTAGGGGGTAGTGAACACAGCTTTTTTGTGGCTGGAGGCGTGATAGAACAAGTTTGTTTTTACACTGAGGATGTTATCATCAACATTTTTGGTGGGTGTACCCTCTCAGTGCCCTCTGGAAGCCCATAGGTTGCCTATGCCTAGAAAAGGCCCACTTATACTTTTCTTTATTACTTAACAAATTAATTCTGTATGACTTCTTTAAAATAATTTAAATTGGCCCCTGATAGTCATATGTGAACACACCACAGCACAGCACACTGTGTGAAATATGTGAAATTCTTTCTCTGCATTTAACCCATTCACCAAAGTATGACCATTTTGTTAGTGACATGATCGGTAATTTCCTCCACTTTCATTTGTGTGTTGGCCCTTGCTTTCAACTCTAATGGAATGTTATGTCTTTTTTCCTATCTTCAGACACATTAAGGTTACTTGATATTATATATTAGCTTATTATTACAGTATCATCAACTCATCAGCTCATCAACCAACAGTGCTTAAATGTATTAATGTATCCGCTCATCAAAGTCACCAACCGAGCTTAAATTTCTTTTTTGAAACGGTGTATTCATCTAACCTGCTCATCAAGCTGGCCATTAACTGTTTTGAAACTAGAGCATTAACACAAAAGTTGACTGTGCTGTTTGTGTGTCTAGAGTAAAGTTTCTCCACACATGTGATGTCTGTCTGTCTCCTCTGCTGCATGTCTCTCGTGTTGTTGTGGTCTTGTGTTTCAGCTTCCTTCGTAATATAAGAATTGGTTAAACCAAAGAACGTGCATATCTTCTAAACATTTAGAGCTCAACATTTACAGCTTAAAAATTAGAGTCATTTAGAGTCACTGTTTGTAAACATTGCCTCTCAAAGACTTGAGACTTGACTTGGACTTGGTAAAAATGACTTGTGAACATTTCTGCATGACCCTTTTCCATTTCACAGACCCATCTCTTCTCCGATGGCCGAGATTGCAATCTGTTTTGAGGTGATTAAGTGGGTCGGCAGTGTTTCCATCACTGCCCACAAACGTGGCATGGCATACTTTTCATTGTATGTTCTTTTGCTCTAAACCACTTCCACTTCCTCTTTTTGGCACATATTCTTCTCTGTCATCAATTTTCTCCGTCTGTTCTCTCTGCAGCTCTGTTTTGCTCACACACTTTCATGTAGTTTGCAGGGGAGCTTTCACTAGTGGTTTCATCCGTGTGTGCATGTGTGTGCTTCTGTCACTAGTAACACACTAGAGTTAAGTGTTTGTGATGGGTTCAAATTTATATTGTGGCCTAAATTTGTAGCATTTTGGAATAAAATTACAAAACTACATACATTAGCAAAACTGATGTGGCCTGGATCCAAACCAAATCATCCATAAAATCTGGTTGGATCTGTTAAGGTTTCTTTTTGCACAACGGGCAAAAAGGTTTTGTGGTGCTGGGCCCGCACTGGTTTGGAAGCAGTATGGTTCCCAGGGGATTCTTTACTAATATGGCCCATATGCAGGCCACGTCCATTATCCTATTTTACGTCTGGCATTTTTATTTGTTTAATTATTAGTTAATTATAGGAATCCTTTGGAATGGTTATATAGGAATCTCCTGCTCAAATGCTTGCACAGCACGTGCTGTCACATCCATAGGGCAGTGCCCATCAAGGACAGAGATGCTGCAGCAGACTTTCTTTCTCATTCAAGATTCAAGATTCAAGATTCAAGATTTTTATTTGCCATTTGTGCATGAGACCAGCAGTCCATGCGCATTGGAATTCTTGTGCAAAGCTCTCTGAGTCAGGTTACATTTTTTGATGTATAAAAGAACCAGGAAAATAAAGCAGAGAATAGAGCAATCTACTAGTAGTATACAGTATATAAAATAAAGATAAAGATATAAATATCACTGTACAAGAGGGTTATCTACAAAGGATTTTTTTTTTAAATACAAGTACTCACACATTTTAGTATTGCACATTTCGAATATTTCACATTTTACTATTGCACATTTTGAGTATTGCAACTGATATTGTACCAGAAGTTTCACAAATCTAACGGCTTCACTTAGCATAGTGCACCTTAAACAGTCAATGAGTGTTTAGTGTATTTGTTTTTCCTTCAGTCTCACTGTGGCGGGGGAAAAGCTGTTGAAGAATCTTGTTCTGTGTGTGATGATACTGTCTGCTCTGTTGTGTCTCAGGTTGTATGTAGAGTTTTTGTGTCTGAACAGTGAGTGAACTGGATGTTGTGTGTCCCTGATGATGACCTCTGCTCTTCTCCGACAGCGCTGTGTGTACAGAGAGTCCATGGAAGGAAGTTTTGTCCTTATGATCCCCTCCGCAGTCTTTATGACTCTTTGCAGGGCCTTCCTCTCTGTCTGTGTGGTGTTCCCATACCAGACAGTAATGCCTGTGGTGAGGATGCTCTCTATCAGAGCTCTGTAGGCCTGGGTGAGAGGATGGTGGTTCAGGCCAGCTTTCCTGAGCAACCGGATGAAGTAAAGCCTTTGCTGGGCTTTTCTCATTGTGGCTGTGGTGTTGAGAGTCCAGCTCAGGTCTGATGCAGTCCCAGAAATCTGTGGCGGTGGGCCCTCTCCACCTCAGTCCCTGTGATGATAAGAGGCTGCAGGGGGGGAGGGTTCTTCCTGAAGTCCGGTATTATTTCCTTGTCTGTGTTGAGGATGAGGTCATTCTCCTCTCCGTAGACAATAACTTTGTCAACCAAGGTCCTGTACCCAGACT